>JARHVA010001673.1:2152500-2285000 GCA_037957365.1 Torreya grandis
AGCTTCCTTCAATTACTAAGTAGGATTATTTTAAGATGTTAATCAAGAAACAATTCCATAATATTTGTTATGAGGAAGATAGGCCCATTTATTAGAAATATCTTGGGCAAAAGCAAGGATAAAGCATGTAAGAGTACACAAGTACATTTTGTAAGAAGGATGTCTAATCAGGGTAATATATAGCAGACCATGACATCTTGATTAAGTATGTAGGTAGACTCCATATCCATTTGAGGAGACATCCTCTTGCCCAAGACTATAGATGTATATGAGGCATGTTTTCAAGCTCACCACTTAGAGATGGAAAAGAAGTAAAATTCTCCATTTACCTCTCAAAATAATTTCTAGCAACAAGTTGGCTCCAAGCATAAGGGGAAAAGTAAATGGAAAGGTAAACATAATTCTAATTCCATTTCTAAAAAGGATACTAAAATTCATTATGGGCATTTTGATTTTCATAGTCATTCTGAGGATCATTTTTTGAATCTCCAATTAGAATTGCATCCATTCAAGGAGAACAACAAGAATATTATGACCTATTTCTAGCATAAAAATATAGGTTTAAAAATATATTTGGTCCTTACCTTCTCTTCCAAGTGTACATATATTCTATTTTATTGAATTTACTTGAGTCATAGTCTATTTCAAGAGAAAGGGGATAGTTATAAGTCATCCTAGCTCATGCATACATTATGGTGAACCTGACGTGAATCTCATCCCACCTTTGGTTGGATAATTTTTATGTTTGTCCTTTTAGATTCTTACAAACATCACCATCCCAATATAGTTTATTAGTATTAGTAATTATATCGGGCAACCTGATATAGTTTCCTTTTCATTTACAACTATATTTGGTAGCTTGATATAGTTATATGTCTCATTCCAAATATATCATCTGAAAAAATACAATTTTTTGTCTTTTTCCCAATTATATCAGCTAGCTCAATATAGTTCTATGTATTTTCCCAACTATATTGGCTAGCCCAATATAGTTCTATGTTTTCTACCAATTATACTGGCCATTCTAATACAATTCTATTTCCTCAATTTTTACCTTCAAGCTATATCAACCAACCCAATATTATTCTAAATGTTTGGTTCATTTCCTTATATTTTTATATTTTTTATTTGATCTAAATCATATTTATTTGTATTTTTCCTCCTAGAATTATGTTTTGACAATTGTAAAACTTATAATAAATATCATTCTAGGCCAAGCGGTCATTATTTTTACTTGAATTATGGTGTGAGGGTTACTGATCAAATACTCGAGCCATTAGACAACACTATATATAGAATTTAATATCTACATACATCATGGTATATTAAAAATTTCCAAGATTTTTTTTTTCACTAAATAGGAAGCCTTTTAGCCATTTGATTTTTTATTGCATTGGTAAGTGGTTAGCCTTAAGAAGTTACTCTTAACATACCTCAAAGATGAAATAGTGCATCTATGGGATGGTGAAATCCTCCATAGCTAATTCCCTTTGGGCTTGAATCACTAGTATATCTAGGATTAGTATGTCTAAGAGCCTACAAGTCAAACACACCTAGCTTAATAATACCCTCATGCTTTGATCATTTTGTTTTTGCTTAGTTAAATCATCAGTTTATTTGTTTTTTTAGACTATACTGGCCAGCACAATATCATTTTGTGTTGTGTGTGATAAATACATTTGTTATAAAAATACAATTTATTTTTATCATTATATCTCTAACTATATTGGTTAACCTATTATAGTTATGTCTATTTGTCCAACTATAGTGACCAACTCGGTATAGTTTATCTTATGATCATAATGTATTGGCTAACTTAACCTAGTTTATTTCATATTATATAGGCTACCCTAATAAAGTGATTTTATTAAGTTACTATCAATTTTTTATTTTTACCAAACTATATCAGCCAACCTAATACAATCTATCTTCTAGACTCAATAACTAATGGTATCCGCCAAAATGGTACAATGTGATGTTCATCCTCAATAATAAATTGTATCAACCTATCTAATACCACATGTTTCTTTTGATAAACCTTTTTCCACATTTATTTTTTATTTTTCTTTATTATGATGTCCCCTCTTATAATTTTTATTACAAGTCTTAACCCATTCATATTCTAAATGACTTACTTATTTCTACCTTTTATAACCACCATTGAAGGTAACTATTCATGGCACAATTACTCTACTCCACTTACTATGACCAAAGATCATACAAATGATGATAATCCCACTCATGATGATACTTATTATTGGGGTGAAGATCCTAATGATGATATCTATAGTGGGACTAAAGATTATCAATATGATCCTATAATTTGTGATGATACATTTTAAGATCCTAATGATCCAACCTTTTTGCACTTATCACATGATTGAAAATCAATACCATGATTTTCCTACTATGATGATGATTTTGATGGAGGTGAAGACCGTAATAGGATAACAGATATCACCATTTATGGATTTTATGATATTGATTATTATTTCCCCATTTCTCACATGATTCATAATAATATTTACCCCTATGATCTTGATGATCCTTATTACCAAGGTGAATATCCCAATTACAACAACTACAATGGGACTGAAGATTATCAATATAGTCTTCCCATTATGATGATCCCTATGAAAATTCTAATGATCCCTCCTTTTCCACTTCTCATATGTTTTAAAATCAATACCATAATTTTTTAATCTATGATGATAATTCTAATAGAGGTGAAGACCCTAATAGGATAATAGATGTTCACATTGATGATTAATATTACATGGATGAAAGTCCCTCTATAGTGATCCCCACTAAAAATCAAGTAATGATGAACATGGTTTAAACTATGTTTACTCACCCTCTAGCCCAACCTTGAAAGGCCTTATAAGAATAAGACATTAAATTTCATCTCACATTCAACCAACTTTTATCAACTCATTAGCTTATATAAAACACCTAATTCAAATGCATACCTATTTAACCTTAAAATGGAGGTATAGATTGGAGTTAAGTAGATTATTAAAGGAGTATATAAGTTATATAAGTTAAATGACACAAGGGTGATAATCAAATCTATAGTAGGCCACTTAGATGTTAAACTCAAATATAAGCATACACTAAATTTATTATGCTGAAGTAGTCTAAATATGGAAAGTACAACTATGCTAAGTATAAAAATGACAAAGAAGTGAATTAATTAGCTCGTTTTGATGCTAATGTAATTATAGAGATGGAATAAGCTAAAATATGTGGAAAGGAGAGTTTTTAATAATTTTTAGATTCTGACTTTGATGATTTTAACTCTTTAGACAATAACATTAGCCTAGAAGAGTTTCATTGATGTTAATTTTTAGGTTTTATGATAGTGTCCTATATATAATATCTACTAAAATAAGATAAGACCACCTATATTATTTTGAGTTTGTCTTCACCTTCACTCTAGTGCATTCATATGTGGGTCATGGATAACCACTCCTTGTGAAATTGAAAAACCCCCAGATTTTGATCTTTAATGTGACTTTGGATAAAAATGGGTTAGTGGGCACACAATGTTGAACTAATCCCAATGACCCGATGTTAAAAGAGACTGCCTACATATCCAATACTCTAAAGAGGGCCTCAAACTAATGTAGTTATCCCATATATGTTATATTTTCTGTGAATCATGAAATATGTCAAAAGCAAGTACAATGGTGACCTAGATTGTAACTTATTAAATTGGGCTCTTGTGTTGCTCCTTCAGTAATTTAAACTTGTAGATGTGTTTTACCTATTAATGGCATATAAATAAGAATAAATAGATAATATTTTCTCAATTGAATGCTCTTTGGATACTTTTTTTTTTTTTTTAAGGTTTTCCCAAGTGTTGTTAGGTGAGGAATGAATGAAAGTTGATCTTGTATTTATATCAATCCCTTTGGAGTAATAACTAATATTATAACACTTAGGATAACCATTAGGATAATTTTCATTTGTAAATTAGATGACTCTAGGGTACTTTACACTTGTGTTGAGACATGATAGAAATGTTAATGTTATTGTCTAACCTGAACATTAGTGTCTAGGGAGAAGGAGAGCATGTATATGTTCATAACTTGTAGATATGGAGGATAAGTACATTTTAATAATTATAAGAAAGATAGAAGACAATAGGTCATCAACATAAGACTTGTTAGACTAAGAGATATAGGCTAAGGTGCACAAAGATAGAGTAGATACGAGACTTACAGAAGTGAGAAAGGTGGAGAACTGAAAGAAATAACCAAGGTTTGAGTTTGTTAGGTGTAAAAGACAAAGGTACTCTATAATCATAAAATATTATCTAAATTTCCCCCACCCCTTTCATCTAGTAATTAAATTACTATTTCAAAGGAAAGGAATATGTACTTGGGTATGTATACACACCTTGTCTTTGTGTTTTCCCAACTTAAGTGATTTGACGGTGACTAACCTACAATCAAGAGCATGTTATGATATAAAATTAGTGCATACGATTTGGGTTGAAATTACTTTAAAAAAATTATATTTAAAGAGCAAAGTTTAAGAGTATACCTATCTACCAATGTAACTACCTTGCCTATTGTCAAGTTGATTTGAAAATATGTATCATTCTAGGGTTGTGAAACTAAGATTAGATAAATATATCTAAATATTTGAAGTGCATATATCAAAGGAGATAGAGAGATAAATTTGAAGGCACCCCTCAACTTTAGAGTAAAGGTGAGTCACCACCTGGAAGTTGAGATTAGCTCAACCATTCAACCCAATGACACTTATAACCTATTGAGGTTAGCTGATATAATTAAGACCAAAACTTGGAAAGATTGAGTGATTTGAACACCTCAACCATACCAAAAATTGAACCAACTATTGTAATATATTGGCTGGATAAAGTTTATAAAATTACCCAGGGTATCAATGCAAAAAAGTATGTGATATGGTAACAATCCATACAAATGATTTAGAATATGAAACTAATTTAGATTTTACAATATTAGGCACATGCTTCATAGCATATGCACCTTAGATATTACTCATGTTGAAACTATATGTAACAATAGTACCAATGTATAGAATTATGTCATAATTATGAATATGGATCATATAACTATGTGCTTTGGCCAATTCATAAAATTCTGTAAGTGGAGGGCATGCTTCCAAAGGATGCCCAAACTATATATGGATAAATCTAAAAATTTATATAAGTACCAATGTGGAGGACATATTTGTCAAAACATGCCCCCACTATAAATTAGAATTGTTGAATATTGAATAGGTGTGGAGAACATGCTTCCAAAGCATGCCCCCACTGAATCTAGGAATTGATATAAGTACCATATAGTGAATAAATATGAAGAACATGACCCATATCATGCCCCCACTAAATATAAAAACTATGAATGTGTAGAAGCCAATCCCATATGATATGACCCTATTAAATTCAAAAATTGATATAAGTACCAAATACTTAATAAATATGGAGAACATGCTTCTAAAGCATGCCCCTAGTGAATCTGAGAACTATGCCAAGTGCGAAGAACATGTATATACGGCATACCCTTATTAATATGCCCCCCTTTGAGTTTATGGAAAGATAGGAATTGGTAGTTACCTCACCTCAAGAGGATAATATATAATTTATGAATGTAACCATGTAGCATATATAAGGAACATTTCTAGGTAAATGTATCATTAAAGTGTATAGAACCAATGTGATCGCATGTAGGCATAAAATGCATGATAAATATCATGGAAACATATAGATAGTAATAGTGTAAGTTCAACAAGAAAGTAATCACACACACAAGAGCACTTAAAATCAAGTAATAATTAAATGTTCTAAAGAGACTACAAACAAAGGGCATGTTCAAATGCCACACAATTGAGGGGAAATTACTTAGTTGAATGTCCATGAAAGTAAGAATGACATATTTAAATTTATATACAACAAAAAAATGATTTAATAAGATGTAAATGAAAGAATGCATAGGCATGGGGGCCACAAGCAAAGGAGCATATTCAAATGCTCGAATAAAGAATACAATATTAAGGAAAGACACTCAAAGAAGTGCATAAAGTAAAGCATAAATATCCAACATAAACATGGCATAGTATTCCATGGATTCAATGTGTTAGGAAAATGATGTCAAACATATAGCATATGGAGTACCCTATGAAATATATAATCCTAAATAATAGGCATGTATAAGTACATATGTAAGGTCAAGCATGATATTATAGAGTAATCATCGAATCATATAACTTGTATATATAAATATCAAAGAAGTGGATGCCCCCCATGTCCATATGACATGAGTAGATATAAGGCCCAACATCCAAAAGAGGAATGTATCATGTATTTATGTATGATTGTATCACACTCTGGTAGAAGTATGACACATACGTGTACGTTAGAGTAACTGAGTATGTTTTCCATCAATATGGAAGTATCACATATGCCAAGGATCCAATAGAACATGTAAGTACTGAAAAGTATTTTTGGATTTTTTGATGTTTTTTATATTTTGGTATTTTTAAAGAGGAAAGATCATCCTATGATGCCATCTAATGGATCATCATAGATATCTCCCCCACTATAAACCCTATAACCTTAAGTTAGATCTTTTATATTATTTGCATCATGATTAGATAGGTTGAAAAGGCACATAACATATTCTTCCTCATGTTTTACATGTGCAGTAGAATATGTAATGCTCTCACGTGAAATATGTAATAATGTGATTTCATGAGGAGAGGTTATACCTTGCTAATTTGGATCAATTTTTTCTTCAATTTCATATAGCCAAAGATTTCTTAGTGTAAATGCATATGGAGATGTGGTAGTCATAACCCAAACGCATGTTTGGATTAATTTAGGGCCACAAACAATTAGTAATGTTATGTTTCCTAAGGAGTCTTTCCAAGTGACCTTATTTTACAAACCTTTTAGGTTAAAACCAAGATGCTTAAAATGCTTTATATGGAAAGTGGTTTTTGTTTGTATAGGATCAATATGGTTATGCCAAGAATAAACACCACCCATGTATAATGTAATCAGTAAATCTTATTAGTCTGGAGGCTTTTTGGGTGGTTGTGAACCTAATTCCTTTGGATAATCCTCAAATATAATCTTTTGGTCATCAAGGACTTAAGTAAATGTGTAAATTATAATTTTGATACCATAAATAGTATAGTCTGATTATGTTCTTATATTAGTGTATGAATTTTGGATTCATATTTAGTGTATTTTTTTAGGATTATCTAATTTTTGGACCATTATATAGTGTTTAAAGGGATTTGTATCTATTGGACATGTGCAAAGGATTCCCCGATGATAAAAATTTAAGCGTGCATGCAACATAGAAGGAATCACATACATTTTATGTATCCAATACTATCCCAATAGAATGTTATAGTTCAAGTCATTTGGTATAATTTAGCACAAAGTAGGAAATGTATGGGGACCCATGATAATATTCAATTTAATTTGACCAAGTAAAGGGATTTGTGATTTTTCAAACCTTTTAATTGGCATAACTATTTTTAGAATAAGATTTTGATTAACACCCATGTTGGTTAGGAATTATATGTTACAAATGTTTAGGTTTGATCCATTATCAATGAGCACTCTTTTAATACATTTGCTTTATATTGTCACTTGTATGAACAAAGGAAATTTTTGATCAACAATATCTTTGGATGGTAAGTCTGTTGTATCAAAGATAATGAGTTTGTTATAGTTCTTGATATTTTTCATGATACCTACAAAATAAGTAGGATTAATATTAGTTGGAATTTATATCTTTGTGAAATGCTTCATATAAGTTATCCTTATAAATATTATATTTCTTTAAGAGCTCAAGGATTGAAATCTTAGCATGTGTATGTTTCAATTAGTCAATAACGACATATCACTTAAATTTTAGTTCTATTTCATTGCAAAAGTAATTTCAAATGTTTTTTGATATTGAAAACACTCTTTTTTTAAACATTAGAACATAAAAGAGCTTATAGGAATGCAAGTTTTGCATCCATTATAGATCAGAATGAGTTAATTAAGAATTATATATAATAAGTAAGAACCACTATAAGGTATCAATTCATGAAATAATTAACATAATTATACATGGGAAACATGATTACAAAATGTACAATAATTTAGGTCTCGATAATAGAATAAATCAAAAAACCCTAAGTGACCTAGGGTTTGATGTTAAAATATTGGGTTCACCAAATGTTTAACCTAAAATGGAGGTCTAAATTGGGGTTATCTAGATTATTAAAGGGGTATATAGAAATTAAATGGCATAAGGGTGATAATTAGATATATAGTAGTCCAATTAGATGCTAAACGCAAATATAAACATACACTAAATTAATTATATTGAGATACTTTAAATATGGAAAGTACAACCATGCTAGATATAAAAATGAAAAAGAAGTGAAGCACTTAACTTGTTATAATGATAATAAAATTTTGGATCTAGAACATACTAAAATTAGGAGGGAAGGATATTTTGGAATAATCATCAGATTCTAGCTCTAATACTTCTAGCTCTTTGGATAGTATCGTCAGCCTAGGATGGTTACATCAATGCTACTATCTGGGTTCAATTCTAGTGTCTTATATGAAATATCTACTGAAATAGGATGCAACCACTTGGATGTTTTTGGTTTTGTCTTCATCTTCACTCTATTGCATTCAAATCTGGGTCATGGGAAGTCCCTCCTTGTGAAATAGCAAAACCCTAGCTTTTCATATTCAATGTGAACCTGGGGAAAATGGGTTAGGGGGCACAAAGTGTCAATCTGACCCAAATGACCTTATTTTTAAAGGATTATACCTACATATACAATACTCCCATATGTGTTGGTTTGTTTTTGAATCATAGAATATGCAGAAATCAAATACAATAGTGACCTAACTTGTAACTTAGAAAACTAGGTTCTTGGGTTGTTCCTTCAGTACTTTAGACTTTTAGATATACTATACTTATGACTGATATGGAAATAGGAATAAATAGGGAATATTTACTCAATTAAATGATCTTTTAATACTCTTTGTTCTGATTACTATGTTTTCCCAAGTATTTATAGGTGAAGAATAAATGAGGGTTGATCTTGTATTTATATCAATCTCTTTGGAGTAATAACTCACATTAAAGCACTTAGGCCAACCATTAGTATACATTTCATTTGTAAATTGGATGAATTTAGGATAATAGGAACTCGTATCGAGATGGACGATAATGTCGACACTACTATCTTTCTTGGAAGTTAGTGTCTAGGGATTAGGAGAGTAGGTATAGGGTTAAAACTTGTAGAGATGGTAGATAAGTACATTTTAAACATTCTAGGTAAGATAAAAGAGTTGGGTAATCAACATAATTCTAATAAAACTAAGTGATATAGGCCAAGGGTATCAAATATAGATCATATGCGATACTTGTAGAAGAGTGAAAGGTAGAAGAATAAGGGGAATAACCAAAGTATGAGTTTGCCAAGTGTACAAGATCACAATGTTATATAATCATAAAATATCATCTACACTACCATAATATGAATTATAGGTGATTTTGATATTTGAATTTATATGAATAATTATACCTATCCTAATAGTCCAATTTAAACTTCAACATCTTCTAACTTACCCAGATCACTACTAGTATCACCTACTTTCAAATATATTTACCAACCTGATACCATTAAGTTATAACTATCTACAGTCATCTAAACCAACTATTGTCACTTGGATTTACACCCTTTGAGGAGATGGATAATCTCTCCTCATCCAAGTGGCATAATGAAAAAACCTTTAGGCTTGTGGATAGCTTAAGGATGAGGTGAATCTCTAGATAAGGCTAGCTCCCTTGATGTACCACTTAGAATCACAACTATACCTAAACTTTGGGGGTGAAAAGGGAGAGAGAAAATTTAAAACAAGCTATCCTAAGGGAGGTTATACACCAAATATATTTATGTCTTCCAACTAGTTGCATTTTATACATGAAATCAAGGGACAAACTGAACATACACTCTTTGAATATGCATCTTCTCACATCAATGTTACATTATGAGGTTATGGATAAATGTGAAAATTTAGGATGACTAAACAAGAGGGATTGAATGGAAATAATGAATACAATATCTCACTCAATCTTTGAAATTTACTATAACACTTCACATGCCCTACAATAAGAAGCTTTTCAACTACAAATATGGTGAAAGGAGACAACATGCTAATGAATCTATAGTCTTCACTAAGAAAGATTCATCATCTAAGTAAAACACACTTATGAATAGTCATGAAGAGGTAAAATTTGGTATTTTTATTGATCAAATGATATTCAAATAATTTTGGGCTTCACCATACTTAGGAGGAGCATAAGTTACAATGGCCAAAATGGTTAGTTCTTATAGAACTTGAGAGAGAGAGGAGAAGAGAGAAGTCTAAGGGTCATAAAGACACTTTTAAAGTTGAGAGAATAAATTAATTATGTATGATAAGAGGATATGGGATGAGCCATAAAAATTTTAGGAATCCCAAGTGTCCATCCAAGTCATCAAACTATTGAAAAGTGGCATGAAATTCCCTTAATTGGCTCAAAAAAATTGCCTTCATGATTTGATCTTATTCAACATCTCATAACTGACTAAGAATAGTTAAAATGATTGGAATGAATGGAAATAATTTTAGGCATGCCTCTTCATGTATTTTTTGTAGGCTTAGTCATCTGAAATCATTTGGAAAGGAGCTATCATCATCTACAGTCCAAAAAACTCCTCCTTCATGCACACTGCACACTTGGCCTCAAATTTAGATTTATTTTTTCATTAAAATACATGGTATTGAGTGTATGACACCTTTAAATATCCTCTATGTCCTTATAGTCATCATGCATCCTTTAAAATCAGCTCACATTAAGTTTTCCACCCTTCTCACTAGCTTGTCCACTATGCTAGTATTGACTAGCTAAGATGAAATCTATTTTTTGACACTTATGATTATTTTATTGGATTAAATGAAAATATTTAGTTATTAAAATTCATAATATTCCCTCAACACTTTATTTCATCTTCAGACTCCTCTTGTATCCTGCACAATACACTAAACTATTAAGAAAAGCTTGTTTTGTACCTTGTTTGTACAAGTCCGTATAGATAAAAAGTATGGGAGGTATATGTAGTGATTCCTATAAAATTTAAAATAAATTTAATGAGAAAAATATTCCATTATAATGCATCTCCAACTTCATTTCTCCAATCAGGTCTTGATTGAGGGTTTGCAAGGGTTGTAGGCCTATTTTAACTCTTAAACTTTGTTCATAAAAATCTGACATCCAAATTGAAAAACAAATTCACAAGGATGATTTTAAAGACCTTGGTAACACCTATAAACTCCTTGGGTATCCATGTAGGGCCTCATGAAAGATATAAGCATCTAAAACTAGGTTATCGATCTTATTTTTATAATTCCTACATGTCTGAGTTAGTTTTGAGCTCAAAAATGGATTATTTGCAACATATATTCCATCCAAAAGATTTATTACCTCTGTAATAACCCAAAAAAACATTATCCAATAGTTTTAAATGCATATCTAAGGCTAGAATTGAATTTGACCTTGCATTTGAAAACTAGACCTATCCATGTCAAATAGGCCAAAGTGTCTTTAAAGCTCAAAATGGTGTTACTAATGTTTTATTTACATCACAAGAACTTTAACATGTATATTTTATCCTATTAAACATGCCTCAATAATTTATAATGTATAATTAGGGCCAGAAGTGTGAGTGACACGTCATTTGGGCACTATGCCAAAACCTGCCTAGTAGGCCTGCTTGTAAACCTAATGGTCCAGATCATCCCATTGGGTTTATCCTCTCTATGACAAGTTTTAATTATTTATATATGTGTGTTATATATTTACAAATTTCCTTGAATGGTTCACTCAAATCCTGGCTCATCTTATCACTCATTTTCTTCAAAACCTATTAGTCTACACATAAGGGGAGTACCCTTTATCTGAGACAAAATAGAGGGCACTCCCCCTACTTGTCTAGATAAAATATATATTTAAGAGGATTCATAAAGTGGTAATTATTTCCTCCATAAAATTTTATTTCTTTATTCTATGCATAGACCCTTCCAAATCATGAAAGTCTGAGACAGACTTATTAGGGAAACTATCTGCAAGGTTTTCTCTACATAGACTATGTGTTGTCCTATTTGAAACCTTCATGCCCTTGTTTTAATGGTAAAATGATATCTTACCATGATTTTGATAATTATGAACATGTTTCATAACTATTCATCACTTCAACTATCCTTGTTACACTTCATATTCACCTAAATTGCTCATAATCTACCATAGTTATAGTTGACTATGCTTCTTGTAAAACAAGGGTCCTCCACAGGAAAATTTACATGTTTTAAACTAAAATACAATTTAATTAAATTTATCTAATTCCATAGGATCATATTGTACCTATTTTTATCATTTTTTTCATCTTAACAAATAAAAACCTCAAAAGGCCCAGTTTTTTTGCTCCCTGCCCCTCACAATCAACTACAATTGACTGTGAGAGGTCTTGTAGGTGTTTATTCATGGTTTAAACCTTGTTGACAAGAATTAAACCTCCATTGAATATATATACACCATTCCCTAAATTCACGTGTTCCTTTATTTGCTTGGAATGGAGTCTATTTTTAAGGCTAGAAAGCTTAGTCATTAAGGTGACCCTACAACCAGCTTGTAGGTGCATATTTATGATCTAAAAGGCTTTTAGGTGCATATTTAGTCCTTGAAACATCATTGATAAACTTATCCATGTCCATTTTATATCCTTTCTACTCCATGAGGCCATCAAAATATAATAATATTCCCTATCTACTCTTTATTATACCAATGACCACTTAAGGGTTCAAACTTGTAGGTATTACTGTTTGGTTTTAGTAGTTTCAAGGGCATCTTTGAGTTCCCTAAAACCCACTTTATATTTATATTCCTCTCTCTAAAATTTTCATGGCTCTTTTATATGTTAAATGCTTCAAGACAATGCCATTTATATTCATAAAAGGAAAAGGAAACCTTGTTGTAATATTTCAACAAAACCTCCAAGATCTTTGTTTTGCTCTTTTTGGGAAAAGGGGCTTGAACCTGTCATTTAACCTTTGAAATTGTTTTATATTTCCAATTATCATTTTTATCCTTCAATATGGTATTTTATGGTTTATTAAATCTACTAGGATCCCAAAATTGAGTTAAACTATGTATTTTAACACTTCATATGACTTTCAAATGGTAATATGACTATCTAAATTAATTCCAATCAACTCTTCACACCCCTGAGGATTTAAATTAAATGTCAACACATATTTTTCAACTTGAAATTCCTGTGAAGGCACTTGTTGGCAGATGTTTCCATATATAGGTAGTGAGCACAAACTTAGGCAATATGCATTGTGTTTGGATATAAAAATAGTTTTATGCCTATCTTGACACATCCAAACTAACTTTCACACTATCAAGGATGTGAAACAAATAACAACAACTCCCTCTTGACTTGAATGTATCCATGAGAGCACATGTAAGTTGTGTGTTAATGGCAGAATTGTGTGTGATTGTTGTATATGACTGTAAATCACAAAGATTTTTCCTTAGAGGATGAAATTTAAAGAGGAGGAAAAAAATAATAAATTTAATACATGGTTAAGAACATATCACAACCCTCTTAAGTCATTTGTAAATCATGAAGATCTAGAAATGATAAAAATTGCCTATAACTCAAAAAGGTGTATCCCACCTAAAACTTAAGGTGATTAGCATATAAAAACACCTTGAACTAATAAAAAAACATGGATATAATTAAATAATTAATCCAACATCTTTTTGAATTCACCTCAATAGGTGGTTTGTATGGATTTTTCCAAAATGCAGCAAAACCCATAGGGCACATGAAACAATAGGCAAAAAAGTACAGTCAAATTCATGAGGATGGTTCATGAAGCACAATCCACCATTATTAAAAATATTTATATGTAAATTAAGTTATATAAGTTTAATTTCACCTATCTAAGTCATTTGGTCTTAAACGTCCTCTATTGGTTGTACCAAGTATAAACCTAAAGATGACTTTTGCTTACCAAGAAGGGTGAAAAAGGAGTAGAATGGTTTTGGGCCTAAAATGGAACTTTCAAAGAGAATAAAACATGGAAATGAGATTTATTAATCTTAATTTCCATTTCATGATCTTATTCCACATGGCACACTTCCCCATGGGCCATACAAGTGTCATTTTCTTCTTTTTTCCCGAGAAAACTATCTTTTCTTTTGAATAACCTACCACTTTTAGTTACTAATAGTTTATTAAGACATATTAGGACACATGTCACATTAAATCACCTTTTTTAACCTTCACATTTCCCAATAAATCTATATAGTTCATTAAATGCCCCTTTTTGACCTCAAAATGACTAAAATGACTGACCAAGGCTAGTATAACATTAAATGACATTAATTAACCTATAAATACCTTGTGACATATGTATTAGACCCCTAAAACACCTAAAAGTAAATTTTTTACCTAGAGGTGCCCCAATTTTATCTAAAAGTCAAATTTGGTCAACAAATTGGTGACTCATAGGGGTAGTATGTCTGTTATACTAACTAGACCAGTATCCTTATCAATCTATTAGGCTTAATGAGTCATTTAAAATCTAAGACAAACAAGGATACCTTTGACCATAGGATTTTATCAATTCAAGACCATGAATTACCTCAACCACATATAACAAAGGACACACACAAAACCAAACAAACAAATTCATAAGACATACACACCATGTGCTCAAGCGACTTAGGGGAATCAGAAAACAAACTATTATGCACAAATAAAAACTAAGCATACCTCCTTTCCAAGATCAAAAGTAAAACTTCTTGAATCATCTTCATGATGCCATGAATCATAGTGCCAAATATTTTAATCCTTAGATTAGATGTTTTTTAGATCAAACCTATTCCTTAGCACTTCACTTGATCTACCCTCAAGTAGATCATCTTCAAATAGGTATCTAATGTAGATATATTCCTCTTGAAATTGTACACTTACCTCATACTACTTCCCACTCTTTATCTCATGATCAAATAGTATCTTCTTGGTAGGCATGGCTTCAAGAGGAGTGATTTATTATTCCTTAGAATATTGAGGCCAATAAGAGCTTGATCCATCCTTCAAAATATGATGTGTTTCTCCCAACTAGTTGAGAGGATGATATCCCATCTTGATGACTTCAAACATATCATCATGAAATGTATATGCTTCTTGAAAGGATAGATTTGAAAGGTTGATTTTCCTTTGAATACTTACTTGAGTGCCAAGGTTGCCTTCTCCATCTTTGACTAGATCATAGCCACTTTGAAGATTAGTATAACCTACTCTAATGACTGAAAAAAGATCATCCCAAAGTTTATTATGAACTTATTCATGACATTCTAGACAATGTTATTATGCTCACCATCACTTTTAATCAGCTCTAAAGAATTTGTAGACCCCTTGAGAGACTCAAAATCATTACAAATGTTTCCAAACTTATACCACAAGTCATCATCTTATTTTTTATCATAATTATGAAGGGTAAAAACAAGATAAACTTCTTCACATTATTCCATATAATCCAAAATGACTTCATCCATGATTTCCTCTTCAACACAAAAAAGCATTCTTCACTATCAACCAAACAAGAAGACTCAACACAAGGGCTCACCTCTTATTCAAAACTTATGAACTATTGAGGGATCATAAACTATGTCTCAAATATCACATCATGACTTTGATTTTCAAGGGTTTTAATGTACTCCATCTCCTTTTTGATTCTAAGACTAGACATCTTCAAGTCATGTGACTTAGTCCAATGAGGCTGCCAAGGAACTAGGCTTTCCTCAAGCAAGAGTTCTAATTTTTTGTCAACTAACTAATCCTCTTTAGGTTCACATACCATAGGTCCATCAAGGAAAAGGGTGATGAGGTGAGGACAAGATGAACTAGTTGGTGCAGATGGCACACAAAACTCAAAATTAGATTGGGAGTGAATTATAAGGGATTCTTTTGGAAGTTTTTGAGGAAGGGGAGGCATAAATTCAGATAAAACCATTTGAATTTAATCCTTTCACTTAAAAAACACTTCATTCACATATAATTTATCTATATGAATCTCTTAAAGAAGGGTATATGGGGTGTGTTTATGCATAGGATCTTATTTTGGGTCTAAACCTTCCATCTCACCTTGACTTAGCAATTTCATCTTTGTCTCTAACTCTTCAATCTATTTGTCTAGATTCTCTTGGAAAATTCTCTCTTGAATTTCATAGGCATCATCATGAGTAAAATGAGTATAAGAGGGACCATATGGAGGAAAAAAAATCATGAGGAAGGGTGGGAAGGGTTTGTATAGGATCAAGCTCCTTCTCAACTTCATACTCTTTATCAAGACTTTTCTCCTCTTTCTTTCCCAATGACCCCACTATCCTGTTCCAACTTAGGATATTGGGATTATGATTTTATTTTTGAGGTGGTGATGCAACTTGAGGAGTGGATTAATTATTTAAGAAACTTTGAATCTCTGTAGGCTTGGGATCTCTACCTTGTCTCCAACTTAGACTCTCATATCTAGGGGTCACTCCTTGAGATGGGGATGCAATGTGAGAGGGAAATGAGGAATTGAAATCCACTTAATTTTATTCTAACATGGAATTATGAATATTAATATTATCCAACTCAATTTCCCTATCAATATTAGCTTCAAAAACAAGGTTTTGCCTTCAACTCTCTCTTCTAAATGATTGGGAAAAGGATGACTTTGATATCCTTAATTGGGATTATGATTAGGGATCAAATATGGCTGATATGAAACTTGTATAAGTGTATATGAAGTTTTATACATTTTGTGAGGTTTTATTTCATGAACTATTAGCCTATCCTCTAAGGAAGAAACTAGGCCAATCACATCAGGCATCTCACTTGTGAGCCTTTGCCAATTGGCTCTTTCAATAGGTATTCACTTTCTTTTGACCAACTGTAATGCATATATCACCTTATGGATAACATGAATAATAACCTCTTGACCATATCCCATTTGTGTTTTAATATCTAGCATATACCTCTCATATCCCAAAAGTGTTTGTTTGAAGGTGGAAATGGGTTGACTTGAAAAGTGACTAGGTTCACTAGGAGAAAGATATGGAGAAGGTTGATTATAGGACTGATACACTTCATTTTTGAGCTAGTACACTTCATGATAGGGTTGATTAATAACTTTTTCATATTGATAGGGAATGGAACAAGATTGAATTGTCTAACCTAATTGTGTAAAATAGTTCTCAACACAAAAATTAGCCATGAAACTTCATTGAAATCAGGAACATAAAGTAAAATGTTAACAAAACTTAAAATGATAACATGGGCTACTTGAATATTTGATATATCTTCAAAGTCACCATTGATTCTTGGATAGATGCCTCCAAAGGCTGATTATTGAAAGACAACACCAAAAATCTTTCGACCTCTTGGACTAAGAGTCCCACTAGGCTTGCCAAAAACTATTGTCACTTATATTTACACCCTTTGAGGAAATGGATAAGATCTCCTCATCCAAGTGGCACAATGGAAACACCTCTAAGCTTTTGGATAGCCTAAGGATGAGGTGAATCTCTAGATAGGGCAAGCTCCCTTGATGTACCACTTAAAAATAACAACTATACCTAAACTTTAAGGGTGAAAAGGGAGAGAAAAAACTAAAATTAAACTATCCTAAGGGAGGTGATATACAAAATATATTGATGAATTCAAACCAGCTGCATGTTACACATGAAATCAAGGTATAAACTAAACATACGCTCCTTCAATCTGCATCTTCTCACATCAATGTCGCATTATGAGGTTATGGATAAATGTGTAAATTTAGGAGGACTAGACAAGAGGCCTTAAATAACACTAATGAATAGACTAACTCACTCAATCCTTGAAATTTCATAGAGAAATTCACATGCCCTACAAGAAGAAGCTTTCCAACTATAAATAGAGTGAAATAATGAGACAACATGCTATCGAACCTATAGTCTTCACTAAGAAAAACTCATCATCCAAGTAAAACACACTTATGAACAATCATGAAGAGGTAAAAATTATTAGTTATATTAATCAAATGGTATTAAAATGAGTAGGTTTTCACCATACTTAGGAGAAGCATAAGTTACAATGGCCAAAATGTCTAATTCGTATAGAACTTGAGAGAGAGAGAGGAGAAGAGAGAAGTATAATGGTCATAAAGACACTTTTAAAGTTGAGATAATCAGTTAATTTTTCATGATAAGAGGATATTTGATGAACCATGAAAGGTTAGGAATCCCAAGTGTCCATCCAAGTCATCAAACTCTTGAAAAGTGGCATGAAATTCCCTTAAATGGCTTAGAAAAATTGCCTTCATGATTTGATCTTCTTGAATGCCTCATAGCTAACTAAGAATAGTTCTAATGATTAGAATGAAGGGTGAGGGTTTCAGCCATGCCTCTCCAAAAATTTTATATATACACAATCATTCTGAATAATCTAGAAAGGAGCTATCATAATTTTTATTCCAAAAAACTCTTAATTTATGCACCCTGCACACTTGGCCTCAAATTTGGATTATGTTTTCCATGAAAATATATTGGAGGGAGTGGATGACACTTGTCAAGACCCTCAATGGATTTATAGGCATTATTTATACTTTAAAATCATCTCACATGAATTTTTCCACCCTTCTCACTATCTTGAATACATAAAGTGGTATATAGATAGTGGTTGCTCAAGCCACATGACAAGGGACAAGAGAAAGTTTATTTAATTGATGAAGAATGTTTTAAGGATAGTGATAGTTAGAGATAAAATAACTACTAATATTGTTAGCAAGGGTATCTTGAGTTTAGATAATGAGAATATCAAGATAAATATTGTGTTGTATGTGGAAGGCTTGATACATAACTTTCTTAGTGTAACTCAAATGTGCAACCAAGGACACACACTAACCATTCATGATATAGGGTGTGATATAAGGAGAGCCAAATAAAGAAGTCTAATTATCAATTCTAAGAGGACTAAAAATAGTCTATATGTCTTGAATAAGATCAATAAGGAGATATTATTTATGAGTAAAATGGATTAATGTTGGCTATGGAAAAAACAATTGGGACGCCTAAAATTTGATGGAAACATCATCTTTGGTGGAAACAATGAGAACATGATAAAGGCCTTTACAAAGGTTATGTATCCAAGGATCAAGGAGTTTAGCTTAATATCCTATATAGATATAGATTAGGTAGGGAGTCTAGATGATAGGAAGAGTACTAGTGGAGGAACTTTCTTCTTAAGAGAGTGCCTAGTATCATGGATAAGCAAGAAGCATCCATCAGTGGCTTTATCTACTTGTGAGGTTGTGTATATTGCATCATATTCATGTTGTACTCAAGTCTCATGGATGAGGCAAACCTTAAAGGAATACAAAGTAAAGTATGATATTCCTATTCCTATCTTTTGTGACAATACAAGTGCCATAAGCATATCAAAGAATCCAATCATGTACTCAAGGACTAAGCACATTCCCATTAGGTATCATTTATTAAGTGAACATGTAAGTAAACAAAATGTCAATCTTGAGTATGTATCTACTATAGATTAGATTGTATATATTGTAACCAATCCACTTCCAAAGATAACATTTAAATATCTAAGATAGGAATTGGGTATAATTCATGATCCTAGTAGTCATCAAGTAATTCAAGTGCTTAGGGGGAGATAATCAGGTAGTTCATTAAATCTAAGAATAGGTGATGAATGCCAAGAATATTTTTGAAGTCGTGATAGGCATATAGGTAAATTGAGATGTAAGTAAAAATATAATTATGTTACTAGTGTGATCGAATAACAAGGTTCTTATATACATTTTGAGAATGGTATGTGAGTCTTGATGACTCATATTATGAGAAAAAGCTGTGAGGACAAAGGGCGATTCCTTAATTCTTAAATAAGAAGTTCTATGTCAAATAAGAACATATGTGGTGGCCTAGTTAAGGATCTAGAGTTTGATCTAAAACTCTATATTAGTCATGTCAAAGACAAGGTGATTGAGGTATGCAATAAGATAAGGGATCATGTTTTTATGATGCTTCATAGAATCATAATCCTATGTGTTGAGTTTTTTTATTGCAAGAGGTGTGATCAAAGAAGTTGTAGGTTCCTCTTTGTCATTAATTTTAAAGGGGGAGAAAGTTTAGAATGGGGGATAAATATCCTATTGATTTATATTTTTGAGAGTGGTTACCATCAATGACAAAGGGGGAGATTATTTATTATTGTCATTAATGTCAAAGGTTCATCTTGTGAAGGTTGATTTCAAACATGATTAAGGACAGTTGGCAAGTGCATAGGAAGCATAGTCATGACATGAAGAGGTATGTACATGGTGAAATGAATGAAAAAAATCATGTTAAGGTTGTATATCATTGTTTGATAATGTGAATAAAGTATAAAATCATTCATGATAGTTTTATGGTGTTATATATGTAGGACCTTCAATCTAAGTTTGTACCCAGACCACTCCTAGACCCTGCCTAGCCTAGTAAGGTATGAAGATAAGATTTAAGGCAATTATGCACATGATATCATGGAAAAAGGTGATATAATTTTTTTGGGGTATGATCACAAAGTTTTAGGTTAATATTTGAATTAAAAGGTCATGAATAACTGTTTTAGGCCTTCTCAAGCTCATAGAATGAGGAAATCAAACCCAAGAAGCACTTTCAGGCATTCATTAGAATGTGTAACCTCTGCATGGGAGTCTAAGATATTTAAGTGAGATGGGGATAATTCTTAGCCAATATCTCTAGTCATTATTTTTGGATTCATGTGGTAGTCCTTTATGAATAATTGTTAACACCAAAACATGTGTTAAACCTCCCTAAAACCCTAATAAGGACTCGATGTGAAATATGTTGTTCAAATTAGATTAGGATGGATTAAAATTAATAGATAATATATTTAATCATGTATTAAAATCTCCTAGGTACCTCTAGGTGGTGGTGGTTATTCAAATGAGAGATAAAATGTACAAGTGCATACCTATTTATCAAGAAATTATTATAGTTCTAAAAAGTTAAATTGGTCAAGAAGAGAAAATGGATGGTAGAAGAAGATATAGAATAATTTTACATGTATATTATGTTTTATGGATAGGTTATATACTTAAATTTATTTAAATTGGTCATCCAAGTAAGCCAGTCATAGGTAGACTTAATGGTGTGGATAATGCAAAACCTAGGCAGAGATGAAGAGATAGATTTGAGGGTCTATACATGATAGATTGATGAAATAAAGTGCATGAAGAAGTTAATTATTAATTTTAAGTCATTATCATGATTTTTATAAGATTTATATGTTAGTGCATGTAGTGAAAATATTTCTCACAAAATGACTTGTCTAGTTTAGATAGGATTGTGAGACATAAGGTCAAGAAATTAGTTTATAAGACCAATATTTGTAATTAAACCATATGGATTTTATAACCTGAGAATGTTATGTATATATCATGTAATTTTTTTAATTCATAAATAGTCATGAAAAATGTATATAAATAAATTTTACGTCTAATTATTCATCACTGGTTTTTGAGGTAATTTGGCAATTATGAGTAAATGAGTTACAAAGATGTTCTTGAGCCCTTATTTCCTGAGTGAAGGTGTTCCAAGAATTTTTTGATGACCTTGAGGTCATGGATAATATTTATTAATTTTAAAGTTGTCATTTTTTAGTATCTTAATGGTGTTTAAGCTTCATTATTGTAAGATAGACTTTTGAGGTACACTGGCCTAATAGGGTAGTTTATCCTAAAGGAACTTTCATGGTATGAATGAAGGATGTAGGTCTAATAAAGCATGGAGGAGGTCAAAATATTTCATTGTATAAGTGTTTTAATGTCTTTTTTATTATTTTATAAGGCTATTTTGTCCCAATAATATCAAGTTTTATCATTAATAGGTCAAACCTAATGCAATTAGGTCTCCATGAGACCTAAAGGAGTAAGGCCTAATTGAATTGTGGTAGACAAAAAGGGGTTAAAATTGTCATTTAAACATGTTCATAAGTTGTCTTAATACCTATTTTTTATCCAACCTAAGATATTTAAGGAGTGTTTCTAAAAAATTGGTGTGTGACCATGATACTAGTATATATACAAGGCAGTTTAGGCCTATTTGTGTATGTGTGTGAAAATAAAAGACGGATGAGTAAATGAATGTTGTAAAACATATTGTAAACCCTTAGGGGAGAGCATATAATTATTCATGATAAGTTTTTATTTTTTTTACATATGAATATTATGGATACATGACCTAATCAAACTTGATGAGGGTTAGACAAGTGAAGAAGAGTGTGCATTGAGATTAAAGAGCAGAGAAGGAAGAAGTGATCACCATATGTTGATTGAGAAACAAATGAATTAGATGATTGTCATAAATTAGAGTTGACTAAGTTGGTTTTTAGTCACAAAGGTATTTTTATATTCCTATCGAGTGGGTACTTGCTAAAACTTTGGTCAAGTGGTTGCTTTCTAAAACTTTGGTCAAGTGGGTGCTTGACAATTTGGGGTTGGTGCTCCACATTGAGTTGGTGCTCAACATAATTTTATATTTTGTTTCATAGGATAGTATTCCATTTGTAGATATCATAGTGGGTTTTATTTCCCTTGAGGTTTTCCCACTCATATATGTGTTCTCTTGTTTCATGCTCATGTGAATGGTTCTTTATATATTGTTAGATCACTATGTTGCTTTCATGGTTCATGAATGTTAAAATATAATTGAAAGAAAATTTTTTAAACAATAATTCAGCCCCACCACCTCTCAAAAATTATACTTCCAACATAACTCCACACTCATATGCTTAATTGATACTCATAGAGTTATAGGGATGTAAAAGTTGTTTGGTGGAGATGTTACCTTAACTTCTCCAAAATGAGACTTTACTCAACACATTGATATATTTTGGTGAAGATATATGAGGTATAGATAGGTTGAATGTTTTCCTTATTTTATATTAAGCCTAGTAGTAGCACTTGAAAATAAATAGAAGGTGGATGGTTAAGAGAAAGTGATGGTAAATGAGTTTCCAAACCATACAAGCTTCTACTAAAGATATGCAGTGAAATATTGTGCAATTGAGACCAAATGGACCTATAACTTGTAAGTAAAACCTATGGTGTTGATGACAAGGAATGATGCACAATTCCAAGGCCTAAATTATTCCATTCAAGTTGTGAGCTGACCTTGATGACCTGAAGAGGAATAAAAGGGATGGAAACACAATGATCAAGGCAAGAATATACACCTAAAATAAATCTTTGGTGTCCCTAAGTATGGATACCTACAATTTAGACTTAGAGAATAGATAAGTCTAAGCCAATAAAGTATGCACTTCGGTTGATGAAAATAACTTTAGATGAAATGGTATTAGTGATTTGAGATGGAACTAAAATATGAAAACACAATGCTATATTTGAGTACATCATCCAACTATTACCCTTAAGGTAATGGGTTGGATGAGTCTACTAACAAGAACCTAATCAAAATTATCAAGAAGACCTTGGAAAATAATCAAAGAGCTTAGAACACTAAGTTGAAGATAGATTTATGGGATGATAGAATCACTCCTAAGAGGTCAATAGGTAGCTCGCCTTTTTTTCTTGTTTATGGGAGAGAATCTAGGCTATCCATATCCCAAGAACTATTTGTCTTAGAGTTGGCATATCAATTATAATTACTTCAAAATACTCTAACGGAGGTGAGGTTGATAGAGTTAATGGAGCTTCAAGAGACTAGAGACAATGCTCATAAAGCCATAGAACATCATCAAGGGCTAATTAATATATCCTTTTATAATCAATCAAATTTAAGAGTCTTCTAAGAGGGTGACATAGTACTAAAGTGGGATGAAGATAGGGCAAAGCCAAGAAGACATACCAAGTTAAATACTTAGTGTAATGGGCCATACATCATCATCAAGTGCAACCAAAAAAACTCCTTTCAATTGGAAATAATGAATGGGGAGGAATTACCTATCCCTATAAATGGGATCTACTCAAAGCCTTGTTATTGATGAGATGCAAGTTAGTTATCTATTTATTAGATTAGGTGTGTGTTACTTTATGTTTTTGTGTGTGTTTTCCCTAAGTGATTAGAGAGCAAAAGTTTGAGTTTGGTGTTTTCCTTGTGTGTTTGTTTCCTTGTTGTGTTTGGTGTGTGTTTATAGTTTTTTCAAAGGAATTTAAATGTTAATATAATGTATAGATGACTCCATATCCCAATGGATATGAGAAGGCTACTGATCTTTGGTATAGCTTACTTACCACCCCTAAGAAATTAAGAAAATATTGACTAATTTGTCCCCAAGTCAAATTGGGTCAACCCCCTATATAGTTCAAACTTTCATAGGGTTTCCTAGGTTGGAAAATGTGCACCATGGTCTTAAATAAGTTCATATGATATGTTTAGTCTTGGTCATATTTATTCACCTTGTCTTATGTCATCTTAGGCCATATTTTGGGTCATTTAATAGAGTTCTACATAATTTTCACAAAATATAAAGTTTTCAATATGTAAACTAATGTAAAACATGTCATAGAATGTCAAGTAACTATTTGAAAATAAAAATGTGACAAGTATAACATGGAAAGGAGAATATCACTACAAAATAGGCTATTTTATGCAGTAGTAAGGCCTGAGTGACACACTTGACATGTGGGAGGACTTTAGGAGAGACCCTTTAGATCTTCATAAGTTATACTTAGGTTTGAGAAGCTTCCACATGTCCAAAACTTACAAAAAATTGACTTCTCTTATCACTCTCTTGGGCAAGTCTTTAAGGTCAATCTATTTTTAGTCAGTATGGATGGGAGGAGTAGATTTCAAGTTAGTGAACTTGGGGGATAGTATTAGTCCATTTGAGATTCTATTCCATGACCATATTTTTAATAGTGGTGGTATGTACTTCATGAACTATCACTAATAATGTTAGTGACTCTAAATTGCTTGCATAACCCCAACACCTCAATTTTTCTCATCTTTTGCATTAAAAGGTGTATGCAGGTTGGTAAAGAACTTTCATTGTTTTAATTATGGTATCAGGTGGTTTGGTACATGTGATTTTAAAAGGATTATCAAGACCATCCTCCTTGTGCTAGGAGTGAACCCCTTTGGTTTGTAGAACATTATTTCATCAATTAAAATGTTTTATTCTTCTATAAGTAGCTTCAAGATCAAGATAGTACCCATATGTTTTTCCATTAAAATAATGGTAATTGGTTTCTCCATTGGAATTTTGTATTCAAGAGTGCCATTGGTGGAGTTATAAGCCTAAGACATAATCATATTCAAGAAGTCTTGAAACAATCACCTACAGGACTATGTGAGAATGTTCAAATAGTGGTTGCTAAAAGATGTGAACTTCATGTTGGAGCCTTGTAATGTTTGAGGTTGGTAAGAAATCCTAAAAACACTAAAATATAGTCAACTACACACTTAGACCCTTCATTGACACTCACAGAGTTGTAGGGATGGAAAATTTGTTTAGTGGAGATGTTGCCTTAACTTCTCCAAAATGAGACTTTGCTCAACACAGTTTTATCTATGATGTATAGATAGGCATAATGTTTCCTTCTTGTCTATTAGACCTAGTAGTAGACATTGAACACAAAGATAATATGGCTATTAAATATAAAGGGATGTTAAATTAATTAACAAACCATCCAAGTTTCTACTAAATATATGCAACACAATACAGTATAATTGAGACTAATGGACCTATAACTTGTAACACCTATATTGTTGATGACAAGGAATGATTCATGGTTACAAGGCCTAAATGAGTCCATTAAAGTTATGAGGTGACCTTGGTGATCCCAAGAGGAATAAAAGTGATGGAAATAGAGTACTCAAGGCAATAATATACACATATAGGAAATCTTTGGTTTCCCTAAGTATGGATACCTGTAATTTAGACTTAGAGCATAGACTAGTCTAAGACAATAAAGGATGAAATTTGGTTGATGAAAATAAATTTAGATGAAATGGTATTAATGATATGAGATGGAAATAAAAAATTTAAACATAATTATTAAACACTAATACACAACTACATGCATCCATTGATGAAACTAATGAACATCTATAGTTTAGCCCATACACAGACCAGTCTCATGCTAATAGAAAATGCAAGTTTAGTTAATAGATAGAGACATAGGTTGTATATGATCACATTTACTTAACCCTATTATTTATTTCATAATGATTCTAAGTTATCCTTAAATTTAAGTAATAATAAAGACAACCATAACTCAGAGTTCTTAGACTCAACCAAAAAACCCTACACATAGTCACTGTTTCAAGAAACTAGTATTGAGGGTTTGAGACATTTGGAGGATCTAAAGGTATGACCAAGATTTTAACTTGGTAAAAATTTTACTCGTGAAATAAAAATATCATAATTTATTAATTTTATCCAAACCAATAGGGGAAGTATTCTCTATTTTGTCTTAGGTAGAGGGTACTTTAGAACCATGCAGTCTGCAGGCCTAATGTGTGAATGGAAAAAAATATGAATGAAATATCCTTGGGTGAATTTAAAGTAATATTTACATTTAAATTATATATAAACAAGCTAAGATAAGCATCCATATCCATTTTTATCACTCATAAGTGACCATATGCTTAGATACATAGTATATGTAGACTAAGCCTAAAACTAGGCATGAACCCTAAAGGTGCCTAGCTCCACTCCTAACATCATGAGATCAATAAAATATATTTTATGATATTAAGGGTATAGTGGAGATTTTAAAATAACCATCAAGTTGTAGATAAATATCTCATGTTGGCCATTTTGGATTAAAACTCTTTTAGGGGCACCCAAAATGCAATTAAGAACTCGAGAAACCATTTTCTTTTGATCACACCTATATGAATGAGATTTATGAGACATAAAGTATCTATGGGTAGTTTAGGAGGTTAATAAACTCAATATTTGTGTAATTTTTTTAGGGGTTAAACATATAACCTCTATGAATCATCACTAAGAAGCTAAGAGAGCTAAAACTCTCCTAAAACCCTTGCTTGAACCTGATGGAGAAAACATGAAATGATATGCATTTGGAAGGATTAAAATGGCCTTGAATTTTTTTTTTAAATTTTTATCACTCTCTCAGGATCCTCATCATCCATTTTTTCCATACCATCACTTCTACAAATATGCCTAATTTAGTTTATTTTTTAGGATTTGATATTTTTCACAGGTGCAAAAAGGAATGGGTAGATGAAAGTCAATATGGAAGGTGTGTAGAGACTTAATATCACCTCTCATACTCAAATATAACTATGGTTTTTCATAAAAACACCTTTGTTATACCATTCATTTTAGGCAATCTGAGCTAGCATATTGAGAAGACAAAATGATTGCATATGAGAAAGATGATAAGTGTTGTATTTATTTTCATTGAAGTTCATATGTTAGATGAGAAGGAAAGGAGGCTTTGATGAGTTTTCTAACACCTTTTAAAATAACTTTATTTTAGAAACTACAAGTCAATTGAGTGACAAATGTGAAGATAAGCCTAGAAGGGCTAGTGAGTGGTTGTTAGAGAGTGGATAATAAATGTCCATGAGGAGTTCATCAATTGAATAGTATTTGATGACTTTCAAAATAAATTTTCCACCCTCATAAGACAATTCATATGTGTTAAGAATTCCTAAGTAATTTTAGAGTATTCAATTGAACTCATCACTAAAGGGTAGTTTCAAATAAGAATATGAAGAGTCTCTATGCCAACTTGAGGGAGAATGATGCATTTCTGATGGACACTTGTCCCTGATACCTTATTAACCTATTGTCCACTTCAATATTTTTTATTTGTAACTAGTTTATAAGTCTTTACACATGGCCTTGTGACTTTTTATCTTCTCTCTCCTCTCCTATACTCTATTTATGCAAGCCTTTTTGGTGTTTATATCTAATCTATGTCTAATATGGAAAAGCCTTGTTGGTTTAAATACTGATATTTCCAGTTGAATAAATATTTGAAGCTATTTTTTATTATATGATTCCTTTTCTAAGTGTGTGTAGTAATGCAAATTTGAATGATAAGTGATAATCACCTATCCTTACATTCATCATACTCTCTCATGTTGTGTGCAAGTAATTCACTCTCTAATAGGTCACATGGAGTGTAGTTAGTGTCATTATCTATCTCTAAGTGTAAGGAGTATAATTAGTGTCTATTATTAGGCCTTTTGTCCATTAACCTTGAGAATTTTAGTACATATCACCTTCATGTTTGAAATACTTATGTTAGAATAATCTAAAAGTTTGAATCCAATCTTGTGAATAATATTTCATAGTGCAGGTCATGGTAGTCTAGTGGATATCAACTTAGTGTATCACCTTGTTATAATAGTTTATTTTCATGTTCCTTTACATCCATTTTCATCCAAGTAAATAAGTAGCATAGGTGATAAGCTGTTAAATACTAATATAGGTAACCATCCCTTAAACATAGAGGTTTGCCTCTATTATAGGTAACCCACAAGCCTATAGGTAATCTAATGTTTCAATAAATCTAGAGAATGCTTGAAAAACATCTCTAGGGTGAAATATTTAATGAAAATAGTTATATCATACCAGGTGGGACTATTATCTCAATGGCATCTTGTCAAGGTGAATGCTGGTCTTGACAACATCATAGTTGCATATGGTGTTCTACTCAGTATTTAACGAATCCACTAAAGGTAATATTTGGTTGTAAACCAATGTTTATCATTCCTTTTATTAATAATTCATGGTCCTTAATAGGTCAACTATTAGTAGAGGAAACTATTTTATATATCCACTCCCTCAACCTAAACTTCCTCTTGAAGTTTAACACCCTCAACCTATCTTGACATTTGAAGAGAAAGAAGACTTTTCAAGCTAAGAAGATCAAGAGAGTGAAGAGAAATTTGAGGACAACATGGCTAGGAAGCATGCCTTCCTAGCCTTTAATACTAAAAATGATATATAACTTAATGCATATGATGATATACCTCTTAATTCCATTGAGAGTGTTCCCACTTTCAATGAGGAGGGTCCAATCAACCCAAGTGAGCATATTAGGGACATTTCTAATTTATGCAATTTTCATAATGTCACTAAAGTTAATATTGTAGTTAGAATGCATGTCGTGTCTCTTAGGGGAAAATCCATTGACTAGTATAGGACATTTTTTGGAGGATGTATCACCATGTGGGATGAGTTTGGAGAGATATTGACCCAAAGGTTTGAGGACAAAAATGATTGTAGATCACTCATTCATCATCTAAATGTGATTCAAAGAGGCCCTAAAGAGACTATGCATGACTTAAATGAGCAGTTTCAAATCACTTGGTATAGGCTGCCCCCTCCCATGATATGCCCTATAAGTTTTATCTTCCCAACATACCTAAGATCTATTAGGACTAGCATAGTTATTATGTTGTAGTCCATGGGTGGTTACACTTTACTTGAAGATTATGACATAGCCATTAGAGATGAGAATGGTTTAATACAAGCTAGTATACTCCCTCAAAAAAACTCTCTAGTATATTCCAAGTGTTACTCCAATCCTAGGTACAAACTACAAGTCTAAAGCTGCCCCATAGAAATCAAAAGATGTCATTACTTTGGAAGTAAGATGCAAGGCCTTAGAGTCTCAAGTTAGGAAACTAAATCTACAATATGGAGTTAACCAAAATTAATATTCTTATCCTTCACAATAAATTAGGTTCCCACCTCAATAGTATGGTCAAGGGAGAGGAAAAGACCAGCCTAACTTCAATAGGCCACCTAATGCTTATAATCCAACCTCTACTCCCAACACAAGAGAAATGGTTCTATTCCATAGTAACTTGGTTTAAGGAAAAGAATGGTAGACCCAAGGACAATACATGGATGCCAATTAAGGTGAAGGGAAATCTTTGGTATCTTAATGAGGACATACTCCCCAATTGATAGTAGACTATGAGAACTTCATGAAAGTGGAAACAAATTAAGGATGGCATCCCTAAGGAGTGAACTTGACAAACCTTCTAGTGGAAGACACATTATCCTAAAATAAGGTACATCAATTATAGATAATAAAATATCAAAGAGGAAAGCCTTGGTAAATGTTCATGGTGTTGACATAAGCCCAAATAACCCTCCTATAAGGCAGCAAGGTGTGAATGCAAGTGTGTTATCCCCTACAAGTTCCACACCTATTCAAAATTAGAATGTTAGAAGGGTAAATCAAAGTGCTCCATTACCTAAATTTCAAGGAAATTTTTTGCCTTCAAGGATACAAGAAAAATTAAATGTCCCTTGTTTGAACATCATTGATTCTTTGAAGAATGCCTAAACTAGTATGTCTCTTGTGGAAGTGCTCCACATGCTTGATCAAAAGGAATTACTTCAAGAGTAGTTATCCTAAATCCACATTAGTCCTTAGCCATCAAGACATGGTGGTGTATCCCTCACTAATTATTTTACTCACATTGTTTAACCCTCTACTAAATCTTAAAAGCCCCCACCCTTCCACCTCACTCACATTGTGGGAGACAAGCTTGTTCACAATTTCATTGTGGATAGTGGGGAAAGTAACTCAGTTATGACCAAGCTTGTGGTAGATAAATCAGGCTTGAAATATGATACATAGAGCAAGGGAGTTTTATATCTTGATGGGACACTAGCTAATTGAGTGGGGCTCATCAAAATTTTGAGAGCTTTCTTGCATGATTATCCAAGCTTTCCAATCCTTCAAGATATAGTGGTGGTTGATCTGCCTGTTCACTTTGTTATTAGTTTATCAAGGGACTTTATAGCCAAGATAGGAGGATATCTCTCAGTTGATTGGTCCTTATTATCCTTTAGAAAAAGGTATGGAGAAAAGGTAACCATTAGAATACAATCATTGGCTAAGTTTCATATTGATCCATATGTGGAAGCAAGTCTAATCTAAATTGTACCATCAATGATAAAGAACATGCTATAGATGATGGATCATCTTCCAAAATTGAAGGCATATCTGATATTTTATTAGATGAGTATAGTAATAATACATATGATAATGATCCTTATGCATTCATGGAATAAACTTATTTGGTATTATATTGCTTACATGAGGGAGAAATGCCAATACCTTCACTCACCAAGAAGGAAAGTGAGAATGATGGAATGTTAAAGATGTTCTTTGATGGGTCAAGGATCAAGATTGGTGCAAGAGATGGTGTTATGTTGGTTTCTCCATCCAAAAAATATTACTATTATTCATATAGGTTTCATTTCAGTTTTACCTACAATGTGGTTGAGTATGAAGGTTTGATTCATGGTATTCAAAGAGCAAAGAGAAAAGAGATCAAGAATATACAAGTATATGGAGATAGTGAACTAATTTTACATCAAATTAGGGATGTAAGTGTTACCAAGAACCCTTTGCTTAAGTTTTATAAGCATAGGGTATGGTATTTACTTTAATACTTCAATGCATTCAACATATAATCAATTCCAAGAGAGTAGAATAAGCATGTTGACAGGTTAGCTTTTATAGGAAAATAATTTGATACACCTACTACCATAAAAGAAGGAAAAAAATATCACATCATGTTCATTGTAAGACCTTCCATCCCTAACAATGAGGTATCTTGGAAAGTGTTAAATAGTACACATTATACATTTCCTAAAAAAATGAAGTTGAGTTCTCTTCAAGAAATCAAAAAAGCCTCCATGATTAGTTTGAAAATCAGGTTGCACATTCGAAGACAAACAAGATACATAGAGGATTGGTAAATTTAAAGATTATCTTTAATGAATATTATAAAAAGAATAAATAAAAGGTGATAGTGTCTAAAAATGAGGAGAAATATGAAAGAGTCTTAATCTTCAAAGACAAGCTCCTTAAACTAGGCAAGGATTGTTCCACATCAGAGAAGCAAGCATTCATTGATTTGTGTAAAGAGTTCCATGATATATTTTCTTGGGAATATAATGATCTAAAAGGGTTTGATCCTAGTATATCCAATTATACCATTGAGTTATAACCTATATTTAAACCATTTAGGTAAAAACAAAGGCCTATCAATCCCAAGATTGAACAACTCATGAGAATGGAACTCATCAAGTTCCTTAAATCTAGGATAATCTTCCCTATCAAGCACTCAACTTGGGTAGATAACATTGTTCCTAATAAGAATAATAATGTGTAAATAAGACTTTGTGTGTACTTTAGTTATCTCAATAGGGTGTCACTTAAATACCATTACCCCTTACCTCCTATGGAGCAGATTTTGCAAGTTATTTCAGGGTCCTAATGCTTCTCACTCCTAGATGGATAATATGGTTATAATCAGATTTTTTTGAATTATGTTGATCAGTTCAAGACAACATTTACTTAAAAATAGGGGAACTTTGTTTATAGTAATATGTCCTTTCACTTGTCAAATGTTGGTATCACCTTTCAAAAGGAAATGGACATGGATTTCAAAGGTCTAATCAATGAGATGTTGTTAGTATATCTAGATGATATAACTATATTCTCTAAGGATGAAAATGAGCACATGGAACACCTATGGCAAGTGTTTTAAAGGTATAATTAGTATGGGGTATCTCTCAACCTAAAAAAGTGCATTTTTATTGTCCATGAAGGTAAGATTCTATGATACATTATTTCCAAGGATGGTTTGACCATTGACCCTGAAGTGTAGAGGTTATTTTAGGCCTATAATTTCCCATACATAAGAAAAGACTCTGATGTTTCCTAGGCAAAATAAAGTTTATGATAAGGTTCATACATAGTTTTACATCTTTGGTGAAGCCTATCATAGCCATGCTAAAAAATAATCAAGTTTTCACTTGGATTAAAGAGGGCAAGGGCAGTTTTGAAGCCATTAAGTAAGCAATTGTATAGGCTCCCACTCTTTTAAACCCTTATTTTACTAAATATTTCATTTTATATTCATTTTTTAACCTTGATACTATCTTAGTTAGGCTTATTTAAAAGAATGATGAAGGTGTTAAACAACCAACTGCATTATTTAGTCAAGGTTTGGAGGATTATGATTTCAAGTATATATTTGTGGAGAAACAAGTAATTTTTTTTGTAATAAGACTAAATAAATTTATACATATGGTTTTAGACAATAGGATCCACATTATGGTTTTTCATCCTATCACTAAGGAGTTCCTTTTTGAGCAAAGGCCTTAATGAAAAGAGGGTAGAGTGGATTACAAATGTAATGAAGTATGATGTTGATAACAAGGTGATAAATTTGATAAGAGGTAAGGGTCTTTGTGAACACTTATCTTTAGACCTCCATGAGCTAAAAGAAGAAGCTATGTTCAATCAATATTTCCCTCAACTAGTTAATCCCATGCCCTTAAAAATTTGGACACAAGAGATCATCAGATTCCTCTAAAGTGGTGAGTGTCCTAATAGATTGAGTAGATCCAAAAGAAGGTATTTTATATTGCAAGATATTCCTTATTGTCTTGTATATTATGTAATTTTTAGAAGAAATACAAATGGTGTATTGGTAAGATACATTGACAATAACCAATTTGGAGTGTTACTTGAAAATTTTCATGATGGAATAGCAAGAGGTCATTTCTCTCCAAGAACCACAACTGCAAAGATCATGATGGTAGGATACTATTGGCCTAGCCTCTTCAAAGATTGTTATGCTTGGGTAAGAAGGTGTGTATAAGGTGATTTATTTGTAGGTAAATAAAAGCTTGTATCTCTCCCTTTGTGGTATATTCAAGTAAATCAACCTTTCATGCAATGGGGTCTTGACTTCATTAGTATGATAAGTCCTCCATCAAATGTTGATCATAAGTGGATACTCACATAAACTGATTACTTTACAAGGTCGGTTAAGGTAGTTGTATTGAAGGAATCCAATGAGATTAATATCTTGGAGTTATATGAAATAATCACTAAAAGGTTTGGAAATCCCTCTACCATCATTTTAGATAATACACTTGTTTTCATGGTTGTTAAGACAACCGATTGGGCAAGTATAATGGTATATATTTAAGTACATCATCCAACTATTACCATCAAGGTAATGGGTTGGCTAAGTCTATTAACAAGAACCTAATCAAAATTATCAAGAAGAACTTGGAAAATAATCAAAGAGCTTGACACACTAAGTTGAAGACAACCTTATGGGCTAATAGAATTTTAGATTGGATTACAAAATTTTATTAGTCAAGCAGTAGTCAATAAATCAAATATAAATGAATAAAGAACTAAACACATCAATCCAATATATTCATGCAAGGGTTGATAATGATAATAAGATACAAATGAAAGAAAACAATCAACCATTACCTTCCCAAATGACTCCATTACTCAAAAGTGGCTCCAAGCATGTTCTCCCCTTGATCTACAGCTCTAGTCTTTATTGATAATGGCTTCTTTACTCCTCCATTAGCTCAATAAATCTATACATAACCTAGGATCATGATATAAACTATCAAATATGCCTATCAATTAACCTAATACAAATGCAAATAACATAATAATCAAAACACAAAGGAATTGTGAAGGGATTTTAGTATTATAAGTTTACACAATTTAAGCTTAAGAAATGGTGTTTTATGCCCTTCTATTTATAGATTTTAGAAATAGTCTAAGATCAACCATGACCATCCATCTCAATATTGATTTGTGTGGCCATGGATTAATCTAATATTTGGAATTAAATCTTTAAATATACTCATAATGATTTGTGGAGAAGGGGAATTAATTAGGCATGGGTGCTCATAATTTATATATTTTATGCATTTATGGCTTATAGATGTTACCCCCTAGATGATGTCATTAGGTGATTCAAATATTAAAAATCAATTTCCAGTAATGAAATAATAAATAACCTCCATGGGAAATCCACTTAAGCTCTTGATTTGAATTAATTAACCTTAAACAAGATTAATGAATTTTAGTGTAATTATTTGTAAATTGGTGCACAATTAATCAAAATGGTCAGAAAGTCATATTACTAGGTCATAATTTGACTCAAGAAGAATTGGAAGGATATGTTAGATTAATTGGAACTGTATTCCCATTTAGGATGTTCCCAACACAAAATAACAAAGGTACGTGACATGTACTAACAAATTAGAATAAAAAAATGATCTAGAGCATAAAAAGGTGAAATTGTCATTTTGAATCAAAATGAATTGATAAAAGTTAGGAATCACATAATTTATGGATACATTGGCTTAAATTGGCACTTTTATATAAAAAATTTGAACCATTTAACATGTTTTTAGTGATTTTGACCTAAATTGGGCATTTGAGTAAGATTGACAATTTCAACACAAATGGTGTTAGGAATTGGATTTCTACAAGAATCACTCCTCAGAGGTTAATAGGTAACTATAATTTTGTTATTATTTATGGGAGAGAATATATGATTTCCTTATCCTAAGAATAACCTGCCTTAGTGCTAGCACATCAGTTAGAATTGCTTGAAAATACTCCAATGAAGGTGAGGTTGATAGAGTTGATGGAGCTACAAGAGACTAGAGACAATGCTCATAAATCCATGGAGCATCATCAATTGATAATGAAGAGATACTTTGATAATAAAGTAAGTTTAACAGTATTCTAATAGGGTGACAAAGTACTAAAGTGGGATGAAGATAGAGAAAAGCTAGGAAGACATACCAAGTTTGCTACTTTGTGGAGTGGGTCATACATCATAAAATGAAATCAAAACAAATCCTTTCAATTTTAGATAATGGATGAGTAATAGTTATCTATCCATATAAATTAGATCCAATTGAATCCCTACTATTGATGAGAAGAAGGTTAGTTATGTATATAGTAGATTAGGTGTGTGTTGTTTTATGTTTTTTTTTTGTGTTTTTTCTAAGTGCTTAGAGAGCACAATTTTGAGTTTGGTTTTTTCCTTGTCTGTTTGTTTACTTTTTGTGTTTGATTTGTGTTTTTATTTTGTTCAAAGGCATTTCAATTTCAATATAGTGTATAGGTGACTCCATAGCCCAATGGATAGGAGAAGGCTACTAGTCTTTGGTATACCTAGCTTGCCACCCCTAATAAATTACCAAAATGTTGACTAATTTGTCCCCATGTCAACTTAGGTCAACCCCCTATATATTTCAAACTTTCATAGGATCTCCTAGGTTTTAAAATGTGTAGCATGGTCTTAAATAAGGTCATATAATATGTTTAGTCTTGGTCATATTTATTCACCTCATCTTATGTCATCCTAGGCCATCCTTTAGGTCATTTAATAGTGTTGTACATAATAGGTTTAAATATTTATACTAATGTAAAACACATTATATAATGTTATGTAGTTGTTCGAAATTGAAAATGTGACAAGTTTAACATGGAAAGGAGGAAATCACTGCAAAATAGGTAGTTCTATGTAGTTGTATGACCTAAATTACACACTTGGCACATAAGAGAACTTCAAGAGAGTACCTTAAAATCCCCATAGGTTGGTTTTATACTTGATAAGATTTCACATGTCCAAAAATTCCAAAAACTAACTTCTCTCTCTCTCTCATCACTCTCTTGGGTAGGTCTTTAAGGTCAATCTATTTTCAGTCAGTATAGATAAGAAGAGCAGAGTTCAAGTGAGTTCACTTGGAGGTTTTAGTAGTCTATTTGAGATTCCATTCCATGGCCATAGTTTTAGGAGTGGTGATATATGTTTCATAAACCATCACTAATAATTTTGATGACTCCAAACTGCTTGCATAACTCTAGCACCTCATTTTTTCTCATCTTTTGCATCGATTTGTGTGAGCTAGTTGGTGTATGAAAGTTGGTAGAGAAATTCCATTATTTTCATGTTAGTCTCAATTGGTTTGTCATTTGTGAATTCAAAATTATTATATATACCATCCTCCTTTTGCTAAGAGTGAACACCATTGTTCTGTAGAACATTGTTTCATCAATCACAATGTTTTGCTCTTCTATCAATGGCTTCAAGATCAGGATAGTACCCCTATGTTTCTCCACTCAGAGCATGGTCATTGGTTTATCCCTTTGAATTTTTTATTCAAGAGTGTCATTGTTGGAGTGCTAGGCATAAGACAAAATCATAGTCAATAATTCTTGAAATAATCACCTACAGGACTGTGTGAGAATGTTCAAATAGTGGTTGCTAAAAGATGTGAACTTCATGTTGGAGCCTTATAGTTTTTAAAGTTGGTTTGAAATACTATAAACATTAAAACATATTCAAATCCACACTTAGACCCTTAATTGACACTCATAGGGTTGAAATGTTGGAAAATTTATTTGGTGGAGATGTTACCTTAACTTCTCCAAAATGAGACTTTGCTCAACACATTTCTATCTTGTGGTGAAGATATACGAGGTATAGATAGGCCTAATTTTTTCCTTCAAATCTATTAGGCCTAGTAGTAACACTTGAACACAAATAAAATGTGGATGGTCAAGAAAAAGTGATGGTAAATTAGTTACAAACCATCCAAGCTTCTACTAAAGATATGTAATTAAATATAGTGTAATTGAGACCAAATGGACCTATAACTTGTAAGTAACACATATGGTGTTGATGACAAGGAATGATGCATGGTTCCAAAGTCTAAATGATTCCATTAAATTTTTTAGGTAAATTTGATGACCCCAAGAGGAATCAAAGGGATTGAAACACAATGATCAAGGCAAGAATCTACACCTATGGGAAATCTTTGGTTTCCTTAAGTATGGATACCTATAGTTTAGACTTAGAACATAGACTAGTTTGAGCCAATAAAGGATGTACTTTGGTTAATGAAAATAAATGTAAATGAAATGGTATTATTGATCTGATATGGAACAAAAAAATGGAAACACAATGTTTATACACTAATACACAGCTATAGGCATCCCTTGATGCACCTAATGAACATCTACAGTTTAGCCCATACACAAACCAACCTAATGCTAATGGAAAATGTAGGTTTGGTTGATAGATAGATACATATGTTGAATATTATCACATTTGTTTCACCCTTATAATGTTTCATAATTCTTCTAGGTAATCCTCAAAGTCAAATAATAATAGACACATCCATAACTCAAGTTCTTGGACTCAACCAAAAAACCCTACACATAGTCAATGTTTCAAGAAATTAGTATTGAGAGTTTGCAACATTTGGAGGACCTAAAGGTATGAATAAGCTTTGAAACATTGTAAAAAATATATTTGTGACCTAAAAATTCTCATCATTCCCTCAATTGATCCAAACCAATAGGGGAAGTATCCTCTGTTTATCTCAAACAAAGGGTACTTTAGAACCATATAGTCTACAAGCCTAATGCGTGAATGGAAAAAATATGAATAAAGTAACCTTGGGTAAATTTAAGGTAATGTGTATAGTTTTATTAGATATAATCAAGCCATATAATCACCCACAATCATTGGGATCACTCATAAATGATCGCATGCTTAGATACATAATATATGTAGAGTAGGCCTAGAACTAAGCATGAACCCTAAACGTGTCTAGCTTCACTCCTAACATAATGAGATAATTTCAAGACATTTTATGATATTAAGGGGAGAGTGTAGATTTTAAAATAACCATCATGTTGTAGATAAATATCTTATATTGGCCATTTTATCCTAAACCTCCCTCAAGTGTACCTAGAACATAGTCAAGAGCCCAAGAGGCCATTTTCTTTTGCTCGCATCTATACAAATGAGATGCATGAGACCTCAAGTATCTAGGGGTAGTTGAGGAGGGTCATGAACTAAATATTTTTGGAATTGGTTTAGGGGTGGAATGTCTAACATTTATGAATCATCATTAAGAATCTAAGAGACCTAAAACCCTTCTAAAACCCTTGCTTGAACATGATGGATAAAACATGAAAGGATATGCATATAGAAGGATTCAAATGGACTTGAAATTTTTTTGGACCTCTATGGGATTATATTAGGATCCTCATCATCCATTTTTTCCATACCATCACTTTTAGAGATAGGCCTAATTTAGTCTATTTTACAAGTTTTAATGTGTTTCATAGGTGCTGAAAGGAATGGGTAGATGAAAGTCACTATGTAATGTGTGTATAATAATCAAATATCACCATGGTTTTTCATAGAAAAATATTTTCTAGACCATTCATTTCAAGCAGTTTGAGCTAACATAGTGAGAAGATAGAGTGACTGTATATGAGAAAGATGATGAGTTTTATATTAAGTTGCATTAAAGTCCATATGTTGGAATAGAAGGCAAGGAGGGTTTGATGATATGTCTAACACCTTTTCAATGAAATTTATTTTATAAAATTAAAGTCAATTGAGTGACAAATGTGAAGATAAGCCTAGAAAGGCTAATGAGTGGTTGTTAGAGAGTGAATAACAAATGTCTATGAGGAGTTCATCATTTGAAGAGTATCTGATGACTATCATAATCAAGTTTTCACCCTCTTAAGAAAATTCATGTGTCAAGGATTCCTAAGGTGGTTTAGATCATTCAAGTGAACTCATCACTAAAGGACAACTTTAAATAAGAATATAAAGAGTTAATACACCAACTTGAGGGAGAATTATTCATTTCTGATGGATAATTATCCCTAACATCTTCTTAACCTATTGTAAACTTCATTATCTTACTTTGTAATTATTTTCCAAGTCTTGACACTTGGCCTTGTGAATTTTTATCTTCTCTTCTTCTCTCTCCTCTCCTATACTCTATATATGCAAGCCTTTTTGGCATTTATATCTAATCAATGTTTGGTATGGTTAAGCCATCATGGTTTGAATACTGATGTTTACCTTTGAATAAAGATTTTAAGCTGGTTTTGATTCTATTATTCCTTGTCTAAGTGTGTGGAGTAGTACAAACTTAAATGATAAGTGATAATCACCTATCCATACATTCATCTTACTCTATCATGTTGTGTGCAAGTCATTCACTCTCTGACAGGTCACATGGAGTGTATTCAGTGTCCTTATCTAGCTCTAACTACGATGAGTATAATTAGTTTCTATGATTAGGCCTTTTACCATTCATCTTGTGAAGTGCAGTACATAACACCTTCATGTTTGAAATACTTATGTTAGAGTAATCTAGAAGTTTAAAGCCAATCTTGTGAACAATATTTCATAGTGTAGTTCATGGTAGTCTGGTGGATATCAATTTGGTGAATCACTTTATTATAATAGGTTATTTTCATGTTCCTTTATATCCCTTTTCATCTAAGCAAATAGGTAGTGTAGGTGATATTATATCAAAGACTAATCTAGGGAGTTAGCCTTTAAACCTTGAGGTTTACCTTTATTATATGCAACCCACAGACCTACAAGTAATCCAATGTTTCACTCAATCTAGGAAAGGATTGAAAAAAATCTCTAGGGTTAAATATTAAGTGATATAAATATGTTTGGTGTACCTAGACAAAGGTGCACCCAAAAGTTTGGAACAATTTTGCACAGAGGACATTAACACTAAAATAGGGACACTAGTGTTATATGTCACTACGATCCAATTAGGATGTTACTATATAGGAATTTTTTTGACACCTTGATCCTATTCATGACACTTGAATCATCTCCTATCCAAAATTACAACCTCCACACCTCTCATCTCAATCAATTTATAGTTAAGTACTTGTTTACATTATTTATTGTTATTTTTAGAAAGGTCAAATTAAATCAATTCTATTACAAATCAGTGGTTGTATTTATTACATATTTCTACCATGGTTTACTATACTTAGACCCTTTAATAACCTAGGGATTAAACTCTATAAACCCTAAAAAAAATTAATCATTTTATGAACCTGACTTACTTCAAATAGTGCACAAACACTAACCATAAATAACCTTAGGGTTTCTATTTCCAGCCTTCTAGGGCCCACATTCAAATTTTAGATCCCTATATTTTATGATTTTCATTTCATGAAATCATGATAATAATGATAGATGAATTGTAGCACATTTTAATACAAAATTTTCTAGTTTCATTTGCATGTTTGTTTCCTTTCATTTGGAATGAATTCAAGATGACATAAACACATATGTACATGATACTTTATATCAATTAAAATGTATGTCATATTTAATTCTATCTCTAGCATGTTATTATTCTCTTATGCATAATTCAATTAATAAACAAATCCTTACATATCTAGAGGATTAATTACAATATAGTTTATTTGACTTAGTCAATAAATTTAATACCCTAGTTTCAATTTCATATCCTATGCATAGGAAAGGATCTCCTTATCCTCCTCATCTACATGAGGCTGATAGCTAATTTCCCTCTAACTAATTCCATGCTATCACTCCTCCATGAGATGATGTAGACTATACTATTTTTTACTAATTCCCATACTCATCCTATCCACTCTTATATATAGGGTGTGTGCCCACATGTTCAATCAAAAGCAACTAGGGTTTACACTTGTGAGACTCTAAGGAATCAAATTATCAATTTGAGTAGGTTCATTTAAAAATTACAAACTCAAAATCAAATATTACATGAAAATACTACAACATAAAAAAATTATATTACAAGACAAAATCCCCTATGGCAAACTAGTGTCAATCACATATATGCATCTTCACCCAGTCAATTTATGACAATCAATGTTATATATCAAAATAAATCACAACAAAGTGCATCTACAACTAGTGATTCAAAAAGTACTCAAGATCAAAATAATACACAAGATGGGAATTGAGACACTCTCCCCCCACTTAAAATTGAAAATCTTATTGTCAATAAGGATGAGATTTTATAGAGTTTTAGAGATAGATTTCAAGAATAGCCCCATGATCATGCACAAATTTTTAAATCCATAATAGAAATAACTAACAAATCAAATAATGCTTAATCTGATACTCCCCCAAGTAATAATATTGTTACACCTACTTTGGGGGAAATTTAGCTTGTACAACAACCCATTTTAACTTGACAACATTCAATAATGGAAATACCCCATATGGCTAGTTCCTCCTCTACATATAGGCAATCCCTTGTGCATGAAATCCATTCTCTACAGGCTAAATTGTTACATCTTGAGTAGGGTTCTACATGTCCATCACATGCCTTGGATTCTCATGTTCTTTTACATACACATTTGGCACATCACATAGAGGAAACTCCTTTACCATCCAAATTCATGGCACCTAAGATTGATTTGTATGGTGGTAAGGGTGACCCAGAAAACCATCTAAAAGATTTATATGCCACATGTTTGGACTATGTGTCCAATGATTGGCTCCTTACCAAGTTGTTCCCACACAGTCTAAAGGACTATGACTTATAGTGGTTCTATGATCTTCCAAATTAGTCTATCATTGCATTCAATCCATTGGTAGATATATTTTTATCACACTTTTCAATTAACATCAATGATAAGATCTCATATGCTCAAGTGGCACAACTGAATCAAAAATCCAATGAGCCTATTACATAATATGTCTTGTAATATAAAACTATATTGGTAAAGATGACTAGCCCCATGGTAGATAGAGAGCTCCAAGACATATTCAAATAGTTTTAACTACCAACATTACATGAAGATATAATTTTTTAAGAAGTTTATAATGTTCACAGATTTATGCCACAGAGTGAAAGAAATCAAAGTTAAACTTCTCTCTATGGGTAAATTAAGATATACAATTAGATTAGAATTAATTAATAAGAGTTATAATAAGATTCCATACAAAGTAAGGGCCACTAAAAATAAGAGTGATCAAAAGGCCATAGTTAATGTAGCTTCAAAAAGACCACCTCATCTAATTTTGTCAACTCCTCCATAAAGAGTTTATCACTAGCCTTATAGAATCACTAACATGTGTTGTATAAAAACTCCTAGAATGCAATGTCATATCGCTCCCTCCCATCAAAGAGGTTGATATCACATGAACTATTCCAAATAAATATGATTATAATGCATTTTAAGATCATCATAGGGAACTAGTACATACTATAAACCAATGCATCGGCTTGAAACATTAGATACTAAATTTGATGGAGGCCAACATCATTGATGTGGGCACACCCATAAAGGCACATAAAGTTCAACAAATGGAAGCTAAGGCATTGAAAATATTCTTGGGTCTATTTCCAAATAATACAACTAATGAGGTAAGGGTAGTTTAGGTGTTCACTATACTTATTAGGATCATCCACCATCAACATCATATCACACTACTACAGAGGATGCACATCCCCTACACAATATCATTAGTGTGTATCATACCACAATACTAGCTAGACCACTCATCACTTTCTCGGAGTAGGATATTTTTTATGATGATTCATATTTATATGTACTCTTTGTATTATCCTATATTTATCACCATCCTATTTAAATTATTATGGTTGAAAATGGGTCAAGTATTAACATGTGCACTATCATAGTTTTACAACATTTGGGTTATTCAAAGCAGGACATTTCTGTAAATGACATGGTTATTCATGGTTTTGGTGGTCATGTTCAGATATCCATTGGGGAGATTTTATTTTTTCTATAGGTTGGACTAGCACATGTTGCCACAAGATTCGTAGTAGTACTTGGTGTAGGCACATTTGACATGTTATTGGGTAGGCCATGGATACAATGAATATGATCCATTCTATCCACCATGCATAGATGCCTCTAGTATATACATACTAATAATGTGATCAAAGTTGAGAGTATTTCATATTAGTATCCTTTACATGTCCCATAAGAAGTCATACTATAGTTTTGAGCATAGTTCTCATTAGTGCACCACAAAGTTCAGTTGAGCCACCAATGCAAGTGAGGTCTACTCCTACAATATTACCACATATGCATATGATCCCATGGATAGAATTAATAAAGATTCCCATACATCAAAGATATGTTGAAAATTTTATAGGGTCTCCCTCGACCCCTTTATTTCCAAGATCGATGTTAATGAGTTCTCAAGGTTCTCAGCATAGAGCACCCATGCCAGCTATAACATCTTTTATTAGATGGGTACCTAAGACCCATACAATTTATAGACACCCCAATTAGCTTTATGTATTCCTAACACCACTCCATAGGTAGTTCCAACTAGATATCACTTAGTACAATAGGTTTTGAGACCTCAATTACCTTTTTAGATAGCACACATGATTACTATTCCATTATTTGACATAAGCCACATTGAAAGTGAGTATACCATGAGACTCATTAGTTAGTATGCTCCTCCCTTCTTGTGCATAGGTTATATCCATAAAAGACAAAAATAATATAATATGTTAAAACACAAAACATTTAATATTTACTCAAAAAACATAAATTATCGATTGTATGCATTTCTATGTTTACACTTATTATACCTTCTAGACAATACATATGCTAGCTATCTTAGTATAGTCAATATTTATCAGACGTAAATACTTCACTTGTTCTTATTGAGTGCTCATAGATACTTACAAGACTCAGGTTCACTACACAGATCTAGATTTATTACTATCTACCCACTAGGGGAATAGACACAAATACACGAGTTCTTCATTTAATACATTCACCCATTTAGGGGCATCTTATACATTATTTTGATTTCTAGGTTACATATTTCTAAAATCTAAATCATAGGTTTAGCATCATTATATCTTGATATTCATTATCCTACACCTACTCATATTTATTTCCACTACTACTAATTTAGACTCAATTTATGTATATCTTTGCTTTTATACAAATTTGTAACACATGTTCATGTATACTTTAATTTATAGTTTTCCTAGTTTAGACTTGATTGTGTCTATATGCTTCTTATATTCATTGGAATTTGAATGTAATTTCTTTATGGCTCTACACCACTCAATTTCATTATATGTATGCTTTGTACATGTACCCATGTCTTGTCTATGCCTTCTTGATTGTGTATGCAGACATTTGAACATGTATTTTCATGTGGATATAAGCCACTTTGCTTATTTTTTGTGTATATGGACATTTGAACATGTCCTTGTTGTTAGGATGTGGAGCTAAAAGCTTCAACTGGTGCAAACAGGGAGGAGGTTGCTGAGTTCCAGTGAGGCCAGCGTCGGCAGAGTGCAGTGCACAAGGAAACCGATGACGGTAGGGTGGATAGGAAGGCAACCGACATCGGCAGTATGTCGGCCGACGTCGATCACCTCCAGGCAGATAGGGACCGATGTCGGTTGCCTGTGGTAGTTTCAGAACTGCTTGTTCCATGGACAGTTAGTTCATTAAACTAAGTGTTTGCATGCAAAGGCTATTTTTGGTCTTGAGTTGCGTGTCTAATTATTGTAATTAAGATAGTCTAATTATTGTATGCATGAGATCTATATATGGACTCATAAGCTATAGTGTAAAATTTGTAGCTAGTGAGTAAGAGAGCAATAAGCTCCTTCAGAGAGAAGAGAGCAATGGTGCGTTCCTCCTAGTGCCACAATACCAAGGTGGGTACTGGTTTGGAGAATCAGAAGGGTTCTTCGTGTGTGTATGATCTTGGTCAGCATGTGGGCATGACTTTCTATAGTAGATCTACAATGGTGAGTAAGGTCTAGTGATTTACAGGTAGCAGTAGAGAGTAGGGGATCTACTTGGAGTACGGTTGTGTACTTGGTGAATTGGCAGCGTGTTACTGACTGGTTGGAGAGGTGAACATCAATTATGTATTGGAGTTGATTGTTGTGACCAAGAGAGAAAGGGAAGAAGGTCTTGAGGTGTGGCGAACCTTTGAGGTGGAAGAAGAAGTGGCATCTTCTTTATTGTATATTCTTCTGAGTGATTATTAATACAATTGTGTATTGTCTCTCAATTCCTGTGTTGTTTCATATTTCTAGTTACTTTATATTTCTGGTTAAATTTTGTGTTTAGTTGCTAATACAAGAAGTAATCATATGTGCTCTAATTGGTGGATCAAGATCCTAACACAGTGGGATCAGAGCATGCTTATTATTCTAGGGTTCCCCGACAAGTGGTATCAGAGCCTTGGTTATAGGTTCAAGAGCTGATACCAACAAGTGGTATCAGAGCTTTTGGTTGGGTTGACTAATAGGTGGTTTTAGATCTGGTAGTGTTTGTTGATTACAGGTCACTCACAGGGGTTTTAGATTGAGTGGGAGTATAGCAATGACAAAAGAAAGTAAGCTACAAATGGAGAAACTGAATAGCACGAATGGTCTGATTGATGGAAAGAAAGAGGAGGTAAAGGTAGATTGTTGGTCGGTAGAAGATCAGCGTGTAGAAGCATATGTTGTAGGTGACGTTGCACAAGATGTTCTGGATAAATTAGAATCTTTGTTTACAGATTCTTTTGCCTCTTTCCATGTGGCCCGAAATAAAGCATCTTTTCATGGGTATGTCTTTGGAGACTTTGGAGAGATTTATTTAGGGGTTGGAGAGCCTTGTCAGATGATTGACGAAGGGGAAGTGAAGCTGAAATTATAGATGGATGACACATAGTGGTTGAAGGAAGTCATGCAGGTACCAGTCTTGGAGATTAGTCTAATTTCTTCAAAAAATTTGGGTGATGAGAGATGCACTGTAACTCTCACAGTGGATACACTTGAATTAGATGGTGGTAAGAAAGTAGGTATCATTTATCTATCTACTTATATTACTGATTCACCTTCTATTGTAGAGATGTGGCTTTGTAGGCTTAGTCACATATGTAGAATGAGAATGCAGGTTTTGAAGTGGAAGTCAGATGTCTTTGACAAGCTAAAGAACTGGTAAGCCTTGGTGTTCATGGAGGAGATGACAGACAGAGATCAAGTGAGGGAACTGAATTATTCTAAGTAGAGCAGGGTTGATTTGATTGGGATTTTGATCCATGGAGAGCTCACGGGTAAAAAGTTATCACTCACAGACGAACACAGGTACCAGCATCGGTCATACAGTAACCGACATCGGCAACAAGAAAACCAACGTCAGCCATGAAGGAACTGACATCAGTAGGAGGGACACTGACATCGGCCAGGGAAATGATGTTGGTAGTTAGGGTCAGTACAGGGAGCCTACATTAGTTAGAAATAGACTGGGAGATGGCTGAGATCGGTCACTGGTACGGATGGTGGGCAGACAGCAAGCTGTCAACAAGTCTCAAACGCTCATGTTGAGGTTAGAAAGGGTAAGTGAACCTCATATTCATTGTTCACCTTCTTTATATTGCTTATTGATGGTCAAGAACCAGGAAGATGGAAGAGGCAATGCAGGTAGAATCCAAATACAGTGGGAGCTTGGCATGGATGAGGAGTGAGTCCTTGGAGAAGAACCAAACAAGTATTTGTTGGTATAGTTGTCAGCTGGAAGTAAGCACTGAGAGATAGAATGGATTCCCAAGTTAAAGAAGAGAGTGGATGGACACAAGAGACAGAAGGCTATGGCATATGGTCTTAAGGAAGCTGCAGGATAGTGGTATAGGTTTGACAGGTGGATGACTAAGCATGGCTTCAGTCAATGTCAGTGTAACTATTGTGGTTTTGTCTTACCAGGTGGATGATGAGTTGCGACATTATCCAGTTATTGTATGTGGGTAATTTGCTAGCAGGTTTTGTACATACAGGTATTTGCTAAGCTAAGGGTAAGGTTAGTTCAGAGGTGTGTCAGGAAGAATTTAGAGTAGCGAAATTCTTTGGCATAAGAGACATGGAGATTTTACCTCTAGTGGGAGTTGATGTGAAGACGGTGTTGGTGGGGTTCATGATGCAGGATGCAGAATCAGAAAGCACACCAAGGGCTGGACAATTCAAGCTTAGCTTGAAACAAGGTTCGAAATCACATGAGGTCTAGTGTAGACCTGAGTTTTCCCAAGTAGTGGGGAGTTGTCAGAAAGTATGGAGCCAATTCAAGGAAGAGGTACTGAAGGGCAGTTCAGTAGATTCTTACAAGGATTAGCTGCAGGTCGACATGCTATGCAGGGTTAAGTTATTTTCTACATAGGTTTGTAGATGCGGATTCAGCAGGTTACTTGGATGACAAAGGCACAAAGGTTAGAGCATCACAGGGTGTGGTGGTTAGTCTTCAGGATTGATCTTGAAGAGGGATACAAGCTAGGGTACAAATTAGATAGTGTATAGGTACAAGTACAGTTGCAGCTATTTATCTCCAAGTGGGAGATTGTTAGGATGTGGAGCTAAAAGTTTCAATTGGTACAAATAGGGAGGAGGTTGCTGAGTTCCAGTGAGACCAACATTGGCAGAGTGTAGTGCACAAGGCAACCGATGACGATAGGGTGGACAAGAAGGCAACCAACATCGGCAGTATGTCAACCGATGCCAGTCACCTCTAGGCAGACAGGGACCGACGTCAGTTGCCTGTGGTAGTTCCAGAACTGCTTGTTCCATGGACAGTTAGTTCATTGAACTGAGTGTTTACATGCAAAGGCTATTTTTGGTCTTGAGTTGCGTGTCTAATTATTGTAATTAGGATAGTCTAATTATTGTATGCATGAGATCTATATATGGACTCATAGGTTGTAGTGTAAAATTTGTAGCTAGTGAGTAAGAGAGCAATAAGCTCCTTCAGAGAGAAGAGAGCAATGGTGCATTCCTCTTAGTGCCACAGTACGAAGGTGGGTACTAGTTTGGAGAATCAGAAGGGTTCTTCGTGTGTGTATGATCTTGGTCAGCATGTGGGCATGACTTTCTATAGGAGATCTACAATGGTGAGTAAGGTCTAGTGATTTGCAGGTAGCAGCAGAGAGTAGGGGATCTACTTGGAGTACAATTGTGTACTTGATGAACTGGCAGCATGTTACTGACTAGTTGGAGAGGTGAACATCAATTCTGTATTGGAGTTGATTGTTGTGACCAAGAGAGAGAGGTAAGAAGGTCTTGAGGTGTGGCAAACCTTTGAGGTGGAAGAAGTGGCATCTTCTTTATTGTATATTCTTCTGAGTGATTATTAATACAATTGTGTATTGTCTCTCAATTCTTGTGTTGTTTCATATTTCTAGTTACTTTATATTTCTGGTTAAATTTTGTGTTTAGTTGCTAATACAAGAAGTAATCATATGTGCTCTAATTGGTGGATCAAGATCCTAACACAGTGGGATCAGAGCATGCTTATTATTCTAGGGTTCCCTGACAAGTGGTATCAAAGCCTTGGTTATAGGTTCAAGAGCTGATACCAACAAGTGGTATCAGAGCTTTTGGTTGGGTTGACTAACAGGTGGTTTCAGATCTGGTAGTGTTTGTTGATTACAGGTCACTCACAAGGGTTTTAGATTGAGTGGGAGTATAGTAATGACAAAAGAAAGTAAGCTACGAATGGAGAAACTGAATAGCACGAATGGTCTGATTGATGGAAAGAAAGAGGAGGTAAAGGTAGATTGTTGGTCGGTAGAAGATCAGCGTGTAGAAGCATATGTTGTAGGTGACATTGCACAAGATGTTTTGGATAAATTGGAATCTTTGTTTATAGATTCTTTTGCCTCTTTCCATGCGGCCCGAAATAAAGCATCATTTCATGGGTATGTCTTTGGAGACTTTGGAGAGATTTATTTAGGGGTTGGAGAGCCTTGTCAGATGATTGACGAAGGGGAAGTGAAGCTGAAATTGTAGATGGATGACACACAGTGGTTGAAGGAAGTCATGCAGGTACTAGTCTTGGAGATTAGTCATGAAGTTATAGTCTCATGATCATGCTACCCTAAACTTACTTTCAAGTAGTTTATGGATTATAATTCCTTCTATTTCAAAAGATGATGTTTGGCATGATGAATATTTATAAATCCTTTACAAAAGTAAAACTTCCACACAAAGTCTACTTAAGTTACATAAATTCCATGTGAAGTTTACAATGCTTTACAATTGAGAAGTATAGATAAGAAAAAGAATCACGTGTCTATTAGGAAGTGGCATTATCATGTACACTCCCCCTCAATGACAATTTTGAGAGGCCTATAATTGCACCAAACTAACAAAACTTGGTGGAACCAAATGGTTTGGTGAATATAACTACCACAATTTGTTCATCCATAGGATAAAACTGCATATCAATATCACCAGTGAGGACTTTCTCTCAGATAAAATGCACATGACTTTTAATATAATTAAATTATTGGTAATTTACACCCACACAAAACTTAAACACATATCAAAAAATAGATTATTGATAACATAGTATGGTTAGCATCACAATAACCAAATACACAAAAATATGGCATATGTTTTCCTATGGTAAAACACATTTAAAAAAATTAAGTCATATTTTAGGAAAATAATTTCATTGCTTTGATTACAAACTTTAGTGAAAAAACATAAATTATTGTATGCAATTCATTAATGGACATCTCTAATATTGACAAGATGAGTATCCCCAACTATCATGTGATGCAAGGTTTATTTTAGTGGGCCATATAAAAAAATCCATAAAGGTCCCAAGGTGAATTGGATTCTTAATGATGGAAAATCAATTTAAAGGGTATATCATTGCATAGGTAAATCATGTGATGCCACATAGTGAATTGCACAAGGCCTACCAGGTTTCTCTGGTCCTCACACAAATGCTAAGGTAAGATGACTATTGGTATAATGCAAGTCTATAAATAAATTCTAGCAAGTTATAGATGAATAATGACATGGCATAGGTAAATTCTTGCATACCATAAGTGAATTCTGACATAAAACAGATGAATTCTAGCATGATGCAAATAAACACTAGTGGTACTCAAATGAACGTCTATGTAATTTGAGTAAATAATGACATAGTACAAACAAACACTGACATGATGTAGATAGATGTTAGCACCATATAGATGGATGTCTATTTAATGTAGATGAATGCCAGCATGGTATGTGTGGACATAGATACTATGCAGATGTATGCTTGTGTAATATAGGTGAACACTAGCATGGTGTGGGTAGATGTTGGCATCATGCAAATGAATGTTAGGATGGTGAGAGTGGATGTTGATACCATGTAGATGGATGTTTATTTAATGTATATGAAAGTCAATGACATGATAATGGATGTTAAATCATATACAATGAGTTGGTACTCATTTTCATCAAATTGGCATTCATCTACAGGGTGTCAATACTCATCCACATCATACTATTAAATGATAACATGGTGTGGGCAGAGGCCAATACTATGTAGATGGATGCCAATGTTATGTGTTCACCATGTGGATCTATGAATACTAAAGGTTAAGGTGAGAGTATTTATTGTGTCTCTCACTAATGAAAAGGTGTCTGGGCATGCATGTGGAATTATTATTTACCATACTTTTATATATGTGGGAGCTTATGTTGCTTAATTGAAATAAATTCAATGGGAGTTTTACAACATCAAGAGCTAGACCCAGTTAAAAAGAAAACCAGAACATTTTAAGATCACATGTTTGATCCACATTCTCACCGCATTCTAGGCTTTTATGCTTTTGAGCTTTTCAAACAAGATGTGACTAAAGATATCACCTACTAAACACATTTCATAATTCTTGGCTGCATTCTAAGAGCCTTTACCATAACTTATTATAAGTCTGTCAGTATAAGAAACACTTACAATGAATTTGTTATGACAATTAATAACCATGCCCCTAATTTAGTAAAGCTTGTATAACAACTCTTGTTTATCTTAGCCTTATCTATATTATGTCAATCACAAGGGACCAAGTGTGGGATTAAACAAGAAATAAATTTAGTCTTTGGTTCAGGGTCCTATTTTCATAGTTTTGAATTTGGGAATTATGTTATATGGTGTATTTGCTATTATCCCCTATCCAATTTTGTGTTGCCATATGTTATATTCATTATATTTCAAAGACTAAATCACCTCCACCTATATGCTTCTATCAGTGTATAATGTGGTACTGACTAAAATAAAATAAAAAATGTCATTTGAAATAGGGAGGAAAAGTGTAGTACAAGTGAGGGAGCACTAAGATAACAAGAAATTATGATGTGTTCATGCATAATTTGGTTTGTTACATTTTATTGGATGATTTAAGTATTTAAAAAATAATAATATAGAAATCCTAAGGAATAAAATTAATGTTGGCATACCTACATGACATTGGCTATGTACCACCATTTGAAAATAGACAATCAACACCCACCCATAGACCATTAGTATTTGCCCATAGACTATTGGTGTCTACCTACAGACTACTAATGTCTACCCATAGACTATCAACATTTGTCTAAATGATGCCTATCATCATCCACTCACATCCTATCATCATCCACCTTCATGTTGTCATCAGTCATCGACATACTATAATCAAATCCTCATAGGCTACCATTAGGTACCCATACTCATAGGATGCCATTAGGTACCTGCACTCATAGGATGTCATCAAATGCCTATAGGCTATCATCGAGCACCCGTAAGCTATCATTAAATGTCCTTATATTTAATTACCATGATGGAACTTAAAGATTAGTAAATGTAATTATAATTAAAAAATACTAAGAAATTATATTGTAAAAAAATGATTGTATACCTTGCTAGAAACTATTGATTCTTAAATCCCTTGTGGGACCTAAAATATAAATGACCAAAAAAAGTCCTAAAGTCATTCGATGGTATATAGTGAATTCCTTAGGATTGGATTTCAAGGTACCACTGAATTACATTTATATGAGGAAATTTATATTCAAATGTAGGTAAACCTCTACTTGAAATTAACTTTGACCCTAAAAATTTAGATGATCCCACCCTGTCAGCCACTCCACAAAAATTGCCAAATGTTGACTTCAAAAAATGAAATTTTCATAGATTAATGAAGATTTACCACTAAAAAAACCTTGATGTAATGCACATACTATAATTTATTAAGCTTAGATTACTCAAATTTCTAGTCTCAAGCACACTTAAATCACTCAAGCCAATATTCATACTAACCTTACTTTCACTTGCACTAACACTTAGGTGGGGATAACTACATTAGGCTTGATCCCTCCTTAGAGTATTAGTATATAAACAAATATCATCATATTGGGATGTTTAGGATGTCCATCCTGCCCCAATAACAACACACTTTAGTACTTGTGCCAACTAGATTCCCTAATAACATGGAGGTTTAGGATTTGCATACAAAATTAGACAAAAAGATCATCTATAGGGAACTAAAACTTATGCATGTAGGAATAAGATTGGCAGACCCATACATAGGTACACCTAAAAAGTCATAATAGTTTTAGATAAAGGATACTATCACCAAAATAAGGACACTAACACCATATGGCATTATTGTCTAATTAGGGCATTACTATCCAGGAAGGGTTTTGACACCTAGATCCTATTCATGACACTTAGATCAGCTCTTGTCCTAGTTTTCAACCTCCAATTCTCCTATCTTAATTAATTTATATCTAAAAAATTGTTTACATTATTTATTTCTATTTTTAGAAAGGTCAAACTAGGTCAATTCTATTATAAATCAGTGCTTGTATTTATAGCATATTTCTACCCTGATTTACTATACTTAAACCCTTTAATAACCTAGGAATTAAACTCCATATACCCTAAAAAGGTAAATCAAGTAACATAAATGTATACCTATCTTGAAATCTTCTCCTTGCTTGAATTCAAGTTTAAATATCATCTAAATTTAGTTACAAGTTATTTGGTGGATTTGCATGCATGAAATAAAAACATACCCCCTTTATAAAGTGATGATCTTGGTTATATTATTGATGGTATTAATTTTGGATGGTTTTATAATTTTGGCATAATTTTTTTAGGTATTTAAGAATTATTAAGAATGAAGGGAGAGACCTCTATTTATAACTTTTATGAATAAATTAGGACCATTGATCTTGATGCAATATCTATGATTGAGGATGATTCCTCATGAAAAATATATTTTAATCAATAGTGGGATTCTTGGATGATGGAAGACATGTGAGGGAATTTGGGATTATAAAATTGTATAATGGGAATATGAGAATTATAAAACTAGATAATGGAGGTTAGTTAGATTATAAAATTGGATAGTGGGAATATAAGGATTATAAAATTGGATGGTGGGAAACATTTGAGGATCATGGAGTATTGAGTGGGATTTGACATGGATTATTGAATTTAAAAATTTAAATCTTTATACTATTAAATTCAAATGATGGGGGATAGGTGGAGCCGATGGTATCATTGAAACTAGGAAAGTGGAAAGAATTGGAGAATAATGTCATGATGTGAGAATTATCATAGTTTTATATTTATGGAAAATAGGAAATGGTAAGTCCATGGAATTTTCCATTAGGGATGATATTATCTAATTAACAAATGTTAATTAACTAATGTGATGTGTGATGAATAGTGAAATGAAGAATGAACTATGAATAACGATAGTGAATAGTGATGATGAATAGTGACAATGAATTAATATTAGGTTTTGTCATGAATGAAGGTATAACATAAGATTAGGGATAATTAGGGATGGTACATAATAGTGATTGATGAATAGTGAATGGTGAATAGTAAGTTAGTTAAGATTGACATAAAGTGTCTGAGTTTAAGTGTCTACAGGGGGTAATCCAAACATATTCAAAATGATAAATTTCATGTTTTTATTCTATTTAAAATGAGGGGTTTAATTAATATAGATAAATCACACTTACATGCAAGTGGGGCTTTCACAACTGTTAGTGTTCACTATTGACAAATGTGAACCTGTCTTAATGGTCACATAACCTCCAGTATGTAAACATTATGGTTTCACCATGAGATAAAGATCCTAAATAAGAATGGTTTAAAACATTCATACTTCCCAATGATGGTTCATTTAATCTTCTTGGTAGACTCCAAAGTGAGATGGCATAAATAATGTGACCTGAGTAGAATCAAGAAATGGAAGTGAATCATGAACCATACTATGAATGGGATCATGAGCATAGTGTTCACCAAGAAATACATCCAAATTTATCACATGGAATAACACCCACTAGTAGATATCATAAACTTGGTGACATGCATCAAATATTAAATGGGATAACCTATGAATTGAGAAACAATCCTTGAAATTTCACTAGACAAAGCTTTGATAGAGAGGTTGAGGCTTCGCCAATTGGTATGAAAATATGTTTTGGGATGAAAGATTTATCTATAAATAGTAATTTTATATTGTCTATTTTTCAATTTATAGATGAATCAACACTATATTGGGAATATAAATAATGAATCGATAAATTGGACATGACCATGGTCACTTGGGAGAGATTAGAGGACTTTTTATGACATGATTACTTTTTAAATGCTTACTTCAATGATTTAATTATCAAATTATATAACCTTAAAAAAATCAAAAGATAGTGGAAGTATATAATGTGTATTTCTTAATCTTTCTTATGTAAGATATGTCTAAGATGAACCAGCTAAATTCAACATATATTTTAGTGGAATTTTGTATGCCATTAGAAATAGGTTATGAAATTTTGAACCCACTACATTGGTTGAGACTATAAAAAAATCCTGACTAATAGAACATGAAGTCACAAGAACTAAGTTCCATGAGTAGAATAAGGCTAAAAAGGATGATTGAATGAAGGGATTCACTCCCTACCCATATGGTGATTTCAAATTCCAAAAAATATAAAAACAACAATAATAACATGTAAATAATGATCACCCATGACATAGGAATAAAATGAGAAAGTTTTAAACTTGACCTCACATATCCACAAGTGATGAATCACAATAAGACCATCAATGATATTCAAGACAACTGAAATAAGGTGAGACTAGGAATTTGTTTTCCAATAAAGTGAAATATAACTAAAATACTCTATAATGTTTTATTTATGGTTAGACACACTATGAACAAAGTTTTTAACATCATTCATATCTGAAATAAGCTTAGGATTGGTACATGAATTCTAATAACGATGGCCATAGTCACACAATCCATGCAACAATTGATAAGCACTATGCCAAGCACCAAGAAAATGTGGACAAAAATATATGTAAAATTGATTCCATTATTGTGTAAGTATTGATATACCTAAGCATCACTACCGACTTTATTTCAATTTTATTTGTTGAAAGGTGTGGCTTAGAAAACATGAAACAAAAGGGATTATGTATCATAGAAAGGGCCTCTTGGGAAAAACAATCCATTACTTATGTGGTAAGGAATTGTCACTTATGCTTGGGAAAAACCATGACTAAATTTCTCTTTTATTGCCCAAGTTTAGAATTGTATGATGTAGTAATTAGGATGAAATTAATGGAGAGACATAAGGAAATGATGAATTTCATTGAGAATCTTGTGAAATTTTTGTATGATGATGGTCAAACTATATATATTAAAAGGATTGATAAACCCATTTATTTGATATTTATCACAAATAAATTATTTTTAATTTATGTCATTAGTATTTTAGAGGAAGGCAACCAAACATGTTTGAGTAACTTTTTAATGTTTCAAGAGTTTATGGATGTGTTTATAAATGATTTATAGGATTTCCACCTAAAATAGATCAATTTGCCATTGAATTTATGCCTAGAACTAAGCATATTTTAAATTTTCCATACAAAATGATAGCACCTAAGTTATGTGAATTGAGAGTGCAACTAAAATAATTTATTGACAAGGGATAAGAAAGGACTAGTGTGTTTATTTAGTGAGTACTGGTCATCTTTTTGAAAAATAAAGATAAATTACTAAGGCTTTGTATTGATTAAAAAAATAACAAATAGACCTTTAAAAATAGATATCTTTTGCAAAGGATTGATGATTTTTTTGATCCGATGATAGGAGAGAGAATAGTCTCAAAAATATATTTCATATCAGGATACCACTAGCTAAGAATAAATGAGGGTGACATATCGAAGATAAACTTTAACAATTGGTATGGTTACTATGAGTTCATTATGGTGCCATTTAGTCTTATCAATGCACCATCCATATTCATGAGTCTCATGAATAATGTGTTCCACAAGTATCTACATAGGTTTTTTCTAGTGATCTTTGGTGATATTATCATATATACACAAAATAAGGAAGATCATGAGATAAATTTAAGGTATGTTCTATAGTGTTGAGGGAAAACTAAATCTATGTGAAATTGCCTAAATGTATATTATTTTAATAAGTAAAATATTTAAGACATTATTTTTAGGAATGATATTGAAATTGATCAAACAAATATTAGTGTGATAATAGAGTGGTAATCACCAAGGATTGTGACAATAGTGCACAAATTTATGGGCTTAGTAGGATATTACAAGATATTTGTGGACAATTTCTCATGAATTGGATCCTTGCTCATATACCTAGAGAGAAAGGTAAATAACTTCATACGGACTGAGCAGTGCAAGGTCACATTTCATAGTCTTAAGGGTATGTTGACAATAACACTTATATTACTAGTACCAAACAATACTAAAGATTTTATAGTATGCACAAATTCATCTCTACAAGGTCTTCATTAAGTCCTGATTAAAGAGGTAAAATTCATTGACTATGAATAAAACAATATCAAGGATTATGATCTTATTTATATGAACCATGATTTATAATTAGCTAATATTATGCATGCATTGAAAAATTTGAAGAACTATCTCATTAGCCAAAATTTTATACTTAGAACTGACCACTGATTTTGACCCACATATTCAGTCATCTAAATTTAAATCCAGTGCAAATTCATTAAAAGGAGTTTTCATCAAAGTATGATTTCTATATCACATATATTAAAGGAAAGGAGAATAAAGTGGTGGATGCACTCAATATTATCCCACCTTTATATCTTATTCAATTTTTTAGCACAACTGAGAAGCCACATTTTGGAATTTCAAAGGCAATCTGCCTAATGTAAGGATGTCACAATAGCACTTCATGACAATGAGCTTAAGTCTCAACCCAAGTATAGTGACTACTTAGTGGAAAATTATGGTAATTTTATATACCAACACCAAACATATTTTTTAAGTTGAGATTAGGTAAAGAATTATATTTTTTCATGAAACACATAAGGCTCTTTATTTCACTCACTCAAGGGAAAATAAAATGTAAGTAGGTCTACAAACCTTTTATTATTAGCCTGACATGAATAGAGAAGTGGTTGTGTGTGTCATATGGTGCTTATAATGTTAATAGATAAATGTAAAACATCAATCTCATATCAAATTATTTTACCCTCATGACATCCTTACATGGAAATGGGATATGTTGTCATGATATTTCATTCTTGGGTTGTCACTTACTCAATAAAAACATGACTACATTTTGGTATTTGTTGATAATATAACTAAAGTTGCACAGTTCCTAATGATCAAGGAACATATGAGTTATAAGGCATTATCCACATATGTGTGGACCAAATTATGTGGTTAAATGGTATCCCATTTAAAACTATTTCAGATAGGGATTCCTTGTTCACATCCTAATTTTGGACAATGTTTTAGGAATCTTTGGGTGTGAAGCTGATTTTTAGTACATCATACCATGCTAAAATAGATGGGTAAATAGATAGGGTCAATAAATTCATAGAGGACATGTTAAAAATGTATGTCATAGACCCATGGAATCAATGGGAAAACTATCTACCTTTTCTTAAATTTGCATATAATAATAATTACCACACCTTCATTGACTACCTTGTTATGTAAATTTTTATGGGTGACATTGCATAGCTCCTTTGAGTTGAAATCAAATCAAGGACCATGTTTTTATGCATAACTATTTGGTCAAGGATATGGAATAAAATGTTGTGCATATTTGGAAATGCTTCAAGGAGGCACAAGACTGATAAAAAAAGTATGTAGTCACTCACATGATTGATATAAGTTTTAATATTGGAGACTTGGTGTTCTTGCATGTGAAACAAAAAAATAATACATGATAGATTAGTAGTGGACATGGTTTTTCACCATGGTGTGTATGGTTATTTTCTATTTTGTAATGACTCAAACCAGTTTCTTATAGGTTTTTCTTCCCACCCAACATGGATAGGATGCATGATGTCACTCATATTTATGTATTGAGAATGTATTTACATGACCCATCACATGTTCTTGGAATGAATTCTCCTAAAGAGGGGGAGTATATAATTCCTTGCCTTGAGACCCAAATTTTGTGCACCATGGGATTCCTCTTTGAAGCTATTATTATGTTATGGACTTATGTATTTTATTTTATTACAAAATTGCTATTTTTAGGAAATTGTTAATGTTATAGTCATTTTGGGCTTGTGATGCCATGGTATATAGTGTTTTAAGTCTTAGTTTGGTTATTTGTTTCTTCTATATTTATACTCTTTGTTTGAGGGTCAAGTTCCTCTCAAAAACCCTATTTAAGCAATAATAAGAAAAAGTTATTTTATGTCTTTCATTTGATTTGGATTGTTACTTATATTACTTTGCATGCATTTTTAGTTTTTTTGGGTCCTAAATAGCCTTTGCATTTAAACTTGGCAACTTTTTTTTTTAATCTGCTAAATTGGATCTTTTTGGTTCTAACTTAGCCTTACTAATCTTAGCTTGCCAAATTTTCCAAGTTTTTCAATCATTTCTATGATTTTTCCATTTACATTTATTTATTGACCATCTTGCATATGTGAACATCATTTCTATCCATTTTTTGCCTTTTATTATTAGGGTTTTTAAAATGTAGTTACTACACCCTCCATGATTGAGACTATGAAATTTTTATACACAAAATAATGTTAAGTCAATGTATGTATATAGTACTTTCAGTTATTCATTTATTAACAATTATTTCAACATTTATTTTTAGTTATGATCATTTTTATTACTATGTTTCTATCCTAACATACCATCCCACATTACATGTGTGTGACACGTGATGAGTTTTGGGTTGGGCATATGTATGCAACTAATATTTTCACTTTTATCACTTTAATGATGCTTTCTCTTATAGAAACCCATTGACACATCAATATCCCTAAGTACATGCCTAAAAGGGTGCACTGGTAATGGGATCAAATCAAATCAACATACTTTATGGGATACTTTTGCATATTATTATGTCATACATCATTAATATCAGTCTAATTATCTTTGATTTTTTTCCATCTTACCTCTCTATATACTTTCCATCCATATTTTCTATCTTCCCTATCTCTTATAGAATCATCATAGATGATACATTTTATTTCATGCTTAAGTATTCCATGTACTGTATCAATGAGCCTGATATAGTTATGAGTCTATCTTATAACATTTGTACTATATTGTCCTAGTAGATATTGTATTATTCCAACCGATATCTTCCAACTATTTCGGATTAGAAGATACTGTTGACCTATATTTTAGGTTTTGTTTTAGGTATTGGATCCATATATATAGGGATCATATCTCATTCCTAATAAATATATCAAATTCATACACTCTACTTGTGCTTAATTTTTTTCCTTCATTAATTACTTAGGAGAGTTAGTGGTTTAAAACCCTATCTTAGAGTTCTCATCAATGTGGTGTTATTGAAGCTCAATAAGACATGTTCTTTGGAGTTCCTAACTAAGGATATATAGGTATTCATATAAAAATTTGAGGTATTCAACCTACAATATCTCTTATAAATCTCCACTTGAACCTAAGGGGCAAATTGAAGCGTTAACAGGTCCAAAAAAAGGTAAGTATTTCTATCCATACACTCTTTCCTTTAATTAGTAGATTAGAGATTGTTTATTTCTTTTTAGATTTATGTGTATATCCTTTCTTATGATCTTCCTTATACCAAATAAGTTTGCATAGATATAGGGTTGATTAGGCTTTCTATTTATCACTTTAGTTTGTATATACCCCCATTTGGTTGGTTATTTCACCTTAATTTATTTACAATCACTTACTCATCGATTAATTTACTTTTACCCCTTACCATAATTTAATTTACTTCCATATTTATAGTCATTGTTACAAGCATTTACCTCTTTTTTAGCCCTTAGTGAAAAATATATCCCACTAACATAGTTCTTATGATCTGGAACCCTTTCTTCTTAACATTTTAGTTGTATATTACCATCTACTATGTCAATAGGTAAAGGTCAAGAATCAATATCTAGTCATATTTTTGTACCCTTATGAAATAACTACATGGAAATGGGATGTGGTATCAAGATATTTCATTATTGGTTTGTCTCTTACTCAATAAAAACACAACTCCATTTTGGTATTTGCTGATAATATAACTAAAGATGCATGTTTCCTAAAGACCAAGGATACCTTTGAGGTAGAATACATTATCTACATATAATTGTGTGGTTACATGGTGTCCCACTTAAAATAATTTTAGATATGGATTCCTTGTTCACATCCTTATTTTGGACCATGTTTTAGGAAGCTTTCAATATAAATCTAAATTTTTATACGATATATCATACTAACATGGATGGGAAAACATAGAGGGGCAAAAACATCCTAAAAGACATGGTGAAAATTTATTTCATGGACCATTAGAATAGGTGGGAGAAAAATATATCTTTTCATAAATGTGCATATAATAATAGCTGCCACACCTCCATTGGCTGCTCTCCTATGCATATTTAGATGGGTGACCTTGGATACCTCTTTTAAGGTGAAATAAAATTGAAGACCAAGTTTTGATTGAGATTGATGTGGAAAAGGAGATGGAAGAAAAGGTCGTATAGATTTGGAAATGCCTCAAGAAGGCACTAGACCAACATAAAAAGTATGCAACCACACACATGATTGATAAAAAATTTGATTATGGATACTTGTTCTATCATGTGAAATTTAATAAGAATACATGATGGATTCGTAGTGGATTTGGGCTTTTACCATGGTATGTAGGGACATTTGAGCTTTTAGAGTGACTTGGATTAGTATATTATATATTTTTATTTCCATGTAACATGTATAGGATGCATGATGTCATTCAAAAAAAATTATATTGAAAAAGTATGCATCTGACCCATCACATATGCTTGATTTATATTATTTACATCATGGATGAGGATTCATTTAAATTAAATCCCATCGAGATCATTGATCAACAGTTACTTCAAGTTTATCACTATGAGTTTGATCAAGTTAAGGTCTAATGGGTCTAATACAACCTGAATTCTACTACTTGGGAAGATAATTATGAGAGAAATCATCTATATCCTCATATTTTTTTAATGAAGTTTACTAAAGAGGGGGGAGTATATAATTACTTGCCTTGAGACCCATACTTTTTGGAATAATGGAGTCCTCCTCAAAGCTATTATTATGTTATGGACTTCTGTATTTTGTTATCATTTCATGCTGGGACATATATATTTATATGTTAAAATACATATGTGGATACATATATTTATATGTGTGGTTATGAGATTATATTATTTTATGTGCATCATATTTCTTTATGCAATCTTGTGTTTTTTTAGCATAATGATGTTATGGCATATCAATTATACTTAAAATTGTTATTTTATGATGGACTATATTTTTATTTATTAACGTTGTTTATTATGGAGATTATAGAATCACCCTTGTTACACCATAGAGTTATTGTAATGCATCTAGTTTTTTGTATATGATAGGGATGATAAAAACATTGTGCCAATGTTGAGATGAGTTAGTATGGGATTTCAATATAGTTGATTTTGGTGGTATTTGAATCGATGCAATGCAGAGGGATCTCTAGTAGAGGATATCCATAAATAATGGACACTAAAATTGATATTCATAATGATAACCATTTTGCATATAAATTTGTATAATGCACTTTAACTAGGGAGACATGGTATCTTATTATTTTGTAAACTAAATACAAATATACTCATTATGTTTTAATGTGGATTATTCTTCACATGAGCACATGGTAAATGAAAAGGAAATAAAAACTAAGATAATCATATGCTTTATGGAAACTAAAAGTACATTGTGACAAAGAAAAATGAGAAACATAATTATAAATGGATTTGGTATCCTTTATTTGAAGGATAATAACAAATTGGCATCTAGTGAACCATAAGTCATATGGTGGGAACGTCAATGAATAGTCATTATGTTTAATGAAATGAGTTTGGAACTATTAAAATAAGGTCCATATCCATGAGTGGGTGGGAGATTGAAGAGAGGCCACCTCTTTTTTGTCATTAGACTAACTTGAGTGAACAACAAGACTATGTGATAGTAAACAATGATTAAATCATGAAGAAAATATTGACACAATATTATAAGATGAGTAGACTTGGTTAGAAAAGATGTAAAAATTGAATGTGATAATTTAGTCTCAAGGAGAACACAACCAATCATACTGGGAGAGGAATAAAATCAATAATGATGGATTTATATTGATAAATTAGAGAAAAAGGATATTTAAGGAAAAGAGATTCACAATGTAGATTGAAGTTAAACAAGTATGCTAAAGGTAACCTTCATTTTTATCTTATGAGTCCCTTTTGCTTAGTTAAAATGTGTCACTATATGAAGTGAGATGTGATATTGATTATTGTATCAAATTAAATTTTGGATGTTTGTCATTTTATACTACTTCCTTTCATTGAAAGATGTGCTTAATTTTGATGATCTATGGATCTTACTTTAATTATGGAAATTTCCCTTTATGGGCATTTGCATTTCTAGATAATTTTTGTATCGTATTATTTATTTTATATTATTCCTCTCCTTGAATGATATTTTCATCTTTTGTGAATTTATTGAGTGGGTTAGAATAAGGATAAAAATATATCTTTGTGTGTAGTGTAATTTCTATGTATTTATTGATTTTATATAGCTACGTATCATATAGGCCTTCAAAAAAGCACTAGGAGAGGGGATATAATCCCATGGATGGTGTTTTTTAGGCTTTTTACTCCCATGGGGTTAAATTTGTCTACATATAAACAATATTTTATTTTTATATCCATATTATACGTGTGATATGACAACACTAGCATCTCAAGCAGTTGTGGGTTTGGGGACTCTATTTCACTATTATATTCTTCCAACCATTGAATATTTCATTTTGGATTTAATTTTTTGTGAAATTATTTATGATTTATTTAATAACCTTATTATTGGTTTATATTTCCCTCTATGTTTTAACATCTTGAGTCAACTAGTGTTATTATCTTAATCGCTATGTGATTTTTCCCCATTTTAATTCACTAGTTACCATTGAGTTGGAGTTATGAATAAATGAGAATGGTGTGGTATCAATTTCGGGACAAATAGTGGGTTAGAAAAAATGGGTTATGCAGTAAGTAAAAAAATAGAGTAGTCAAAGGATTCCTCATTTGCATTAAAAAATGTGCAATTTCTATGAGGGTGGTTGGGTGGAACATGCCACCAAATCATCTCATCATCTAGTATCTATTGATTCATATGAATATCATCCAATGAAAAACCAAAATTTTGGTGTCACATTATTACTCTTATTTATACACACACACACACACACACACACACACACACACACACACACACACACACACACATAATACCATACCCATATTTAATTTTCATCCCATTATATGTATGTGTGTGTTTGTGTGTTCCTATACACACACACACACACACACACACACACACACACACACACACACACACACACACACACACACACACACACACACACACACACACACATAATGGGACACAAATGAAATATGGGTATGGTATTATAGCTTGGTGTCTATAATCTAGCCATGTTGATAGTAAAGGGAAGGGAATTTATGTCATCCATGTTATAATAAACTTTAGAGACCCTATAATCACATATTATGGATTCCACTATAAGATATTTGAAACCTTAGAAATATCCTTAAAACATAAATGCAGACCTATAAATTGAAATTAAATCATGTGTTAGCAAATGAAGCTCATATAGTAACTAATGACAATCCTTGATCATGGATAACAATTTATAAATTAATATTTTCAATTTGAATTTATGATTTAGAATTTTAATAAAGTTGGATTAATCCATTCAAAATTATAAAATGATTTAAATTGGCTAGGAATGTGTAAGGTGGATATTTTGGTTGCATGTCACACCTCATCCAAGAGATTTCTTTGTTGGGAAATTAATTTACAAACTAATGCCATGGGATTTAAATTTCCTCATGACATGAGACCACAATAATTTCCTCAAACATATCACTAAATTGAACATAAAATATATGAAATACTATTGATATATGTGGCCTTGTGATTTTTTTAAGGTTATACTATATTGAATTTAAGTTTTGTGTGATTGCAAATAAAACATGGCTTATTTTATGTAATATTACAGATGACATGGATCATAAAAACATTGTATTTATGTTGAAATGAGTTGGTATGGGATATGTTTCTTATCTATTGGGGTGTACATTGAATTGATGTGGCATAATAAGAGCTCTATTAGAAGACAACTATAGAAAACAGAACCTAAAAATAAGGTTGTTGATAATTTCCACCTTGAATATGGATGGGTTAAGTGGAACTTTGACCTCAGATACAGTTGGGATCTTGTGATTGGGTGACCCAAATAAAAATAGATACTTTATGATTTAATGTGGGTTACACTTCATATGAGCACATGGTAATGGAAAAATAAACAAAAATTAAGAAATACATATGCTTCATGGCCACATAACTATCAATGAGTTTGATGGTTTCATTTAGAATGAATAAAGAGTAGTGAACAAAAGGTCATCATGAAAAGATTAGAATTAAAAAACATATAAAGAACACCCTAAATCCATAGGTGGTTGAGAGTTAAATGTGATAATGTTCTCTTATGTCACTGAACTTGAGTGAACAACAATCCAAAATTCTTAGTGATAGTCCACAAAAATTAAATGATCAATAGAAGCTCAACTTGGTGAACAAAAATAATAAACTTATTAAAAATGTGGTTTCAAAAAGAGCACACAACCACTTAGAATTGGGGTTTACTGGTTATCTTTAGTTAAGGAAAGATAGAGAGAAACTAGGATGAAATTCACAATGTAAACCATGTGATGATTGAGTGTGTTGCAAATTGCCTAAGGTAATCCTTATTATTTCTTGTGAACCATTATCATTTTATTTGTGGAAGTATGTGACTTCATTTTTGATCTGAATATTTATTTCATTTTCATTCACATTATTTTGGAATGTTGCATATACTTCATTTCCATTTTGTTAAGGATTTCATTGATCTAATAATTAGTGGATCTTGAGATTATATAAAAAAATATAAGTGACCATTTAAATTTCATGACAATGGATTCATTATCAATCCATTTTATATTGATTATTCTCATTTGTGATTTATTTGAATAGGTTATTATAAGGATAAAATATATCTTTATGCTCGGTGGTAATTTTGTGTCTATCAACTTATAGTCATATGTATCTAAAGGCCTCTACTAGGGCATGGGAAAGGTGGTTAATTCTCAATTTTTTGTTTTTTTGGTTGTTTTATCTTATGGTTTTAAATTTCTCCAAGCTATACAAGGTTATTACATATTAATCATGTGATTACATACCCTGATAATGTTTGGATCTATAATAATTATGGGTTTAGGGACCTTGTTTCATTATGATTTACTTCTAGCCTTTAAATATTTTATCATGGCTTCATGTCATTTGATAATATATTTTTAGTGATGGATTTGATAACTATTGATTGGGTTTTATTGTATCACTCCTTTTGGATTTTATATTATGTTTATTGATGTTTCTTGACTAGACCCTAGTGTGTACCTTCCCATTTTAGCACACCAATTATAAATGAATAAAAATAATTTAATAGACCATATAATGAATTTCTAGTTCAGGATAAAATATTTGGCTACATTCTAAGGATTATAAATTAATAAACTCATAAAATTACATAGATGTTTTCTCACTTCCTCTATATGGACATGTGTAATGAGTTTGGTTTAGATCTAAGCATGATTAACACTAAAAATAATAGAATTGAATACCATAATATTAAAAACACATTATAATAATATTTATTTTATATTCAATCCATATGGATGTTACAATGTTATATAGGAAAATTATTTCTTATAATTAGGGTGATATATCTCACACACCCTATAATAACTCACACTAACAAATCGACTATAAATGAATATATTATTATCACAATATATTTGAATAACCAATATAATAACTAACTCAACAATATACCATCTACCTCTTGGTAGATATCAAATGTAAATACTCATGTAAAAGCTAATTCCTAACATTCCCCACCTTAGTTTTTACATGGTACAAAAACATTCACACTCTCATCTACAGTATGCTCACCCTTGTGGCATGCCCTATTTGGCTCATGACCTTGATATAAAGAAAAGTTCACTCCTTCCATGGTTTTAATTAAGTTTAACACAAACCTTGACATGAAAAGGAACCTCCTTTTATCCATTATTTACCTTTGATGGTTTTCTAGATCTACCACAAACCTTTTTTAAGATCCATAAATTGAATTACATCGATGATTTCTATCCTTCCACTATGTTTTTACATCAATTAATTATTTTAGAATTACAGACAAATTATAAATGTTGAATAGGCATGTAATTCTATTCTTATCTTTTAGACACATAGTGGAAAGTATAAAAAAACACATTACACATAATATGTCACCAAATCATTCTAGGCCCATCATTGGTGATTGACGATAGCCTCTATAACCTCCAACCTTCATTTCCTTTGTCCTCTAGTTGATGACTTTGCTCACTCAGTTAATGAAGTTGTGAAGCTCAATTGTATGTTGCTTTGAATGGAATGGGGTCCCCCTACCTCATAAGATTGATATTTTTGACATTTGACTCAGGATGTCAGGGTCACCTAAAAATGCATTCGTAAGGATTTTTTTTTTTTCACAATTTTTTTATTTTTGAGACTTTTGACTCTTGATAAGACAACACCAACATAAATATTTTTTGGCAATAAGCTAGACATAGTTAATAACTAAAACTTTTGAATTTGTTTTGTACATATGATAAACTTTGATTCTTTTAATACTTTTTACAATAAATTTTGATAATAATAACCACTCTAAATACTTATCATCAATTTTTAATATATAAAAGGCCATAATTAAAATTTTGATTGAATAATATTAATATAACTACAAATAAATCTTAAATAACATTATTAAACTTTGAAAAAATTTAAGACTATGAAAGACCACATGAAAATAATCACTTAACTCTTTACCTATCTATATTATGATTAACATATGACATGAACAAAAGACAAAATAAAAAACTTAGTAAATATCTAACCAATACTATGAGCTTATGGAATGGTCAACAAGTGCATAGGGATGTTGTGGCACAACAGGTAATGAGCAGAATGGATCATGAACTATTATGCAGAAAATATCATATTAGAGAAAATATGTGCACATATCTACATAGATGAATTTAATTTAATTATCGATTTACAAGGGGATGTAATTTGACATCAAATGCATAATCTAATGCAATTGATGTGATGGATAAGTTGTAGAATGAGATTCGAGTTCCAAATGGAAATAGAAATTTGCACTCTGGTGATTTGATCAGTGCTAATTCTATAAAAATTGATCTACGACTAGGGCTAAATTTAGTCAATTATAATTCCTAGCATCAAGATGGAATTATCTAAATTTAATTCTCATAATAATTATTGAATACCGATCAGAATAACTATATAATAAAGAAGAATGGTTGTTTACAGAATGTATGAGTTGTCATTCATCTGTTAGGTAGTGTAATATTTTTTTTAGCTTGGGAAAAAGATCATGTAAATTTTTCACTTTCCTTGGTATGGTTTTTATTTGCCTTTCACTGAAGCTTCCATTATGCCTCACACAAAAGATCAATCTTCTGGGACACAAGTATGAAAAACTCACAATAATAGGGAAATTTGCATGATGAGAGCAACTGTGAGTTTTAACATGCTTCACTCAATTTTTGGATTTGAAAAGTGGAATAATAGATGTACGGTGATATAAACTAAAAAATATAATCACTTTTAGCAAAGTACTATTCATCAAGGCTATGCTTAGAACTATGGAATATTAATCTTTTAATCTAGATGTCTCCTAATTTTATCTTAAATAAGATTTATCAAAAACAACACTAACTTCTATATTACTCATATGGTTGACAAAGAAACGATAGGTTTGATACTCCATAACTACATAAATAAATTATACCTTTCAATCCACATGTAGTCAGGTGTATGAAGTATAGTTGGGACTACAAATGTAACAAATTTAAAATAACTAACCCATCTGAACCTCTTATTCTGATACTAGATAATGAAGTTGGTTCAAATATGATCATGATTAACATTGAAAATAATAGAACCAAACACCATAATACTAAAAAGACATTATAATAATATTTCTTCTATATTCAATCCATACATGTGTTACAATATTATATAGGAAAATTATTTCCTATGATTGGGGAGATCAAATCTCCATCAATATCTCACACACCCTTATAATAAGTCACACTAACAAACTAACTATAAAATAATATATTTTTATCTCGGTATATTCAAATAAAAAATCAAATAACTAAATCACCAATATACTATTTACCTCTCCAAATTTAAATACTCATGTAAAAGCTAATTCCTAACAATGTGCATTCACCATGAGATGGATGGATGGAACATGAAACAAATCATCTACTCATTTGGTACCCATATCTAATCATGCAAAAATAATCTAATTAACAAGTGAAATTCTAGGTCATATTACATGCATTCTAAATTCTACTTAAATTTATAATAGTTATAACTATTTAATTAAAATATAAATACTAAAATAACTTTGAAATTTCATAGTGGTAAATTTATATTCTAACATTTTATGGGGTGTTTGATTAATTATGTTATTTTACATTATCTTAAGCATTTATGAGAAGAAAGTAATCATCTATTATTGTTTTAAGTCATAATGAATTTTATTTAATAATGTTTTTATTTTATAAGGAATACACATGTTAAAATTTTGAATATTTAAAATCATTGTGATTATTTTGTCACGTTTTATATCTTATTCCTTATGCTTCAAATATTATATTTTAATATTCATGTGAGATGAAACTCAAGAATGTTAATTGCAAACAATTTAAACATTTGACTATGTGTTTGAGAAACTAGAACATTTCTATGTTTAACTTAAATTAATTTGGACTTAGAGTATTCATTTGCCTTTGAAATCACCTTAAAGCCCAACAAATTGAGTCCATTTCAGTTTAATGTTGGTTATAATGTGAAATAATTTTCCCTTCATGAATAATGTCATTTTGATCTTTCCTCTCTTAATTTGAATCCTATCTTTGTGAACTTAGTCATTCCTTCCCTTAGTTGAGGTACAATATCTAAATTGTGATGTATCTTACTGCACACACATAGCCACTATAATTTTTTTTCCTTTACTTTCCATATCGATGTAGTCTTAATATTATGTCTTATTCTTGGACACTACTTGTGTCTTTATTCTATAAAACATGATATCTCCACATGGAAAAATTACACTATGCAATAACAATGTGCCCTTAGCTTGCCACTTGGACCAATTGGTGACTCTAAGAGATGAGAACACAATATTTTACCATGTGGTGATATCTCACTACTTGGACTCATGGTTATTATATTAACCCCATGGCTTGTGACTATTATGTGGCCCCATGAATGTGTTGGTTTATGAGCTCCACTTTAAAATGTAGACTAGTTTCCCTATTAAATTTATAAAGAGTTAACTTATCCTTTTATATTAAGTTGTGGTGACGTTGTTATATTAATATTACAAATTTATTATTTAAATTTTGAGGATTTTTATACTTAGGCCTAATCACCATATTCACTTGAGGGCCCCATGATTGTCTCACTTGGAAACTGATTTAGCCTCATGGATTAGGGTAAGTTCACAAAGTTGGGAGATAAAAAGGGGCCTACCCATGGATATGTTTTTTCTTCCCAAAAAATAAGAAATTTCAACTTATATAGATTATCTGAGATGGTTACACTCAAAATTTGAAGATGATATAAGAACACGAACTATAAAATTTGAGTCTAGCTTCTAAAAAACTAATTTTACTAAAAATGGTCAAGTATAAGTGGGCCAAACATCTATAATTCAAAGAGGAACTCCTATTTTTTTATAAAAATAGAATAAATAGCCGATCATGTGGCCCCTTAATTTTTGAACATTGTTTATTATTATTTAAAACACTTTGGTGGAAAATTTGAAAGGATCATCTAGTTTGTGAACTTTACACACACACACACACACACACACACACACACACACACACACACACACACACACACACACACACACACACACACACACACACACACACACACACACACACACACACACACACACACACACACACACACACATATATATATATTACAAGTAAATATATCCTAAAAACTAAAAAATAACAACTCATCAACCTAGACATCCATGGTTGGTTGGTTTGTGAGATATTGGTAGAGATAGGTATTGAGTTAAATATCCTCATAGGAGACACATGGTGAAATATGGGCACTCTTGTGTTACAACCTTCACCTCATGTCTTGTTCATGGTGAATAATACTAAAGTGCAACATATTATAATTATCCACTGTGTTGACATCGAGGTCATGGATTTCAAGTTTTGCATAGACTTTGAGGTGATGGAGCTTACCGAGGATAAAAATCACCCTAAATTTCATAGAATACCCTGGTGTTATGACAATAATGCATATATGCCCTTAAAATAATTTTACATGAGCTTATAAAATGGAAGTGAGGGTGTGGTGATCCCACTAACAATTGATAAAGGCCCCCCTTTCATGGAAAGTGTTAACCTAGCAAATGAGTTAAACATTATTTTCATCATCCTAACATGCAATAGGGAGATTACCAATTCATTTGGGATAAAATCTTGAGCTAGGATGACACCTAGTCTACCTCTAATACCACAAGCATTGTCTACAACCAATGGGTACATGAATTATATGAGGTCATTATATGAAGGTGTAGGGTGGAGTGGTCAACCCCCTATTTGAATATGTGCATGATGCCATTCACACCAATGATAAACATACCCATATAAGTAATAAACACCATTGTGGTATGATAAAATCAATACCATAGCTCCAAAGCATGTGAAAGGCCCTATGAATTAGTATCAAACATCCTTTGAGTAGTAATTAGATATGGATGCCATGAGTTGTATCCAAAGTGATAAAAATGACAAGGATAGAATTCATCACTCTATAAAAATTATTAGTCCCACCTTTATATGTTTCCTACATGAGACAACCCAATACATAATAATTAGTTAGGATGTGTGAGGATAATTGGGTATAAAAGAGTACATGGTGAGTGCAAAAGAGGTGGGGAAAGATTGAAAAGAACCCTGACACTACTATAAAATGATAACCAAGGGTAATTTATTATTGGGAGGAGACCCTAACCATGACATTTTGGTGATGAAAGAGTGATAGCTAGACCTAGTGATACATGAAAATATCCCATGGCATTTCAAATCTTGTCATCTCAAGCCAACTTTAGCTTCTTATTTCTTGAGCCATGGACAATAAGGATTTGGCCATTTACTTTATGTACTTTTTAATTCTCATAGAGTAGTATAGTTTAGTCATAAGCATGGTGGATGAGCACAAAATGTAATAAAATATGCATGCCTCATAATACCAATAGGGTGAGAAAAGTGAGTGTTTTCTTTTGAGAGCCTTATACCACATATCAAAGTTTCTGGGCAATGATTTTTGCACTTTAAATTTTTGAAAATGGCACTTTTAGCCAACCAAAAATATTGATACTTTTAAATGTACAACATCATATATGTTGAAATAAAATTTCACCATGCTGGAAGACCAGGCATAGATTTTACTGTGGGGTGGTGGTACCTAGGAAAGACAAATAAAGGAGTGCACATGTCTTATGTATAACCATAGAAAAATTAGAATGGAGATATAACTAAGGAATAAAAATACATAGGAAAATAACAAAAGAGGAACATGCATATAGATCGAGTAGAATAAGGAAATCATAGAGAAGTGTCTAGTGTGCATTGCAAGTTAAAGTTACAACACAAATATCGATGACACAAAGTGAAAAATAGTCAACTCACCAATTGTAAATATGACAATTGGCCAAAACTAACAAATAAAATGAAGTTAAATTTTGTAAAATTTGAGAGGCTCAAAGTATGACTTAACCACATATTCTCAAGAGTTGAAGGGCTCCAGACATGACTCATGAAGGCACATATCATAATTTAAACACCCAAGGTATGAATTAACTATGATACCCTAAAATAATCACTTAAAGTAGGTGTTGGAATTACTATATTTCCAATTACCAACCTACAAACCAAATTAGCTAGTCACACTCAAAACTATAAATAGGGTCATTTGGCCCATGGAAAACATTGCAAAGAATAGTTTTGTTAAAGGAGGTTGATAATGAAATAGGGTTGGTGTTTTTGAATAAGGTTTTAAGGTAGCCATCAAAAGAATAATATGAGAGACTTAGGATAAGGCTTTGTTTATTGTGAATAAGATGGCCTATATCCATAAAAGGGATCCAAGGATCCTGTATTATACAGCCAATGGGTTGAACACCCCATGAGATCTATACTAAAAATAATGAAAGATATCTATTGGACCTATGTGGGCTATGAGATTTGGACTGAGAGAAATGATTTGGGAGGGGTGTAATATATGTTAATAATGTCAATTAGTGGAATAATCATGCACTTAATCTTCCAACTAAACTATTGGATAGGAGATGACTCAGCAGTAAGTTAGGGATTTCCATCAAGTGTAGATGGATAAAGAGTGGGTAATTAAAGAAGATTAAAATCCCTCTACAAATAATAGGTTGGTAGAGGGTAGGAATCACATGAATTATATTTAAATGAGGAGATGAAGTGGATTAGAAATGGAAAGTGTAGTTTTGTGCCAAAAAATGTTAACAAATCTACATGATAATAGAATGAGTGGTGGGGTTACACACCTAAAGGATGGTAAGAATAAAAATATAAAACCAAATTGAGAGGCAAGGAGAGGAGATGTATGGTTTGTGCACTACCATACTTGGTAGTGTTTTCCCAGACCCACCTTGAATTAGAGGTAAGTCTTGACATATAACCTCATGGTGAAGAAGCTAGGGAGCCCTTCCTCATTATATGACTAAGGTTATCTAGGAATTTGATGCCACTTTTGAGTTAAATACAAGTGTAACCTATAGGAAAGTGGCATGTAAGTAGTAACAAGTGCCAATTTGAAGTTCACACACCCTAGAGGAAAGGTCTAAACCCATCAAGAGAAAAAGTAAATTTGAAGAAGCATGATGATGTTTTAGGCTATATAGGATCTCACAAGATTAAAAAAATAATTATAAGTAAAGGAGGAATAATGGTTTTGTTTAGAATAATTAAATAGGTGCATGGTAATAGATGCCCTGAAGATCCATTAAGAAGTTGGTACCTATAGCCAAAAAGCATGCACTCTATCAATAAGAGCTAGGGTCAGCACATAGGGATGAAAGGTACACGAGGGAGACAATTAGAAATAAATTAAATAATGAGGAATGTAATTTATAATTTAAATTATAACATATTGAAAAAATCCATGGAATAACCCACTATAAGGAGGAGGAGATTGAGTTGGCATGCATAATATAAAGTGCACAATCTTTCTTCTAGATAAGTATAAAAAAAATAGCAGAAGGGTGTGGACCCACCCATGATGGAGGAATTATATGGAATAGTTCCCAAGTTTTAATTTGTTATATAAAAATGGATAGTATCTCATAGGGAGGTATGTAGCACAAAAGCTTGCCAAAAAGGGTAAATCCAAACAAAGCAGTTGATTATGGTGTAGTTTTGTATACATCTATATTAAATAAATAGCACAATCTAAATAAATAAATGTGTTGTTAAAGGATGGAAAACCATGTTAATATGGGGTGATTTTTACCTTATAAATTGTCTAAGTATAATCAAACCTTATATTGTGCATGAAACTAGTGAAAATAGAGAGTGGTGCTAGTAACCCAAGGGATTGTCAAGCAATTCACGCTAAATGAAATGCCTTGTGCAAGCACATGCCCATAATGGTATAAAACTAAGGTAGGTTTGATCTAATAATAAATAATTTCACGTGTGAAAATTAAAAAAATATCAAGATCAAGATAAATAAGACTACATGAATCAAGGAACTTTAATAGAGATCATGGAGATAAATAGTAGAAGTTATGACTAGTAGTTGATCTTGACAAGCAATTAAGATGTGATGGTGATTGGGGTGGTATATGACCTTGATCATACTAGATAAATAACTTTCAAGTGGAAAAATATGCCACTGACCTCTAATGGTGGTAGTTGAGCTACCAAGTGACATGTAGAACCCTTTGAAAGCCTATATAAGGTAGACACCTAAGAAGTTGAGGAGAAAAGGTTAGATGTTTTTGATCGATGAAGATAAAAAGCTATACCTTGGATTGATTATGTCAGAATAATTATAGATAATTAAAACCAAAACAACATTATAAATTAGATATTAGGACCAGTGGTGATACTTTGTAACATTGTAAGTTTTATGATAAATATTAGCACTATCTATGTTGTGATCAAATAACCTTTTTGTTATGTTTATGACTATGTAATGATTTTAATAAGGTTATATTATTTATAGTAGGATATTATATTTTAGACTAATCACCAATTCACTTAAGAATCAATTTATGAGATACTTTTAGACTGGCCCATTGCATACAACTACTCCTGACCTACCTTGGTTCCCTTATTCATGCTTTGGGAAATCATGCAAGGTCCCCTTGTGTGATATGTGACACATAAGGTTAAGTTTTAGTATCATAAGATCATGTGTGTAAGGACTAGTGAATGACTAATAAAAACTATGTTAACATATAGATAATACAAATAATGTTCATAGCAATAGATCCTACATATACTTATATGGTTAGTGATGTCACTCAATAGAGACATTAATTTATAAGATGGATATCCACACTTAATATCAAGGGTATAGGGTTCCAAATCCTATTTTTATAGCTAGATCCCAAAGTAAATCAAAATTGTATAGCAATGATAATAACAAGGTGTATCAAGGATATAATAAGGGTACCACATGCAAGTATTTAAAAAAAAGGGTAACATTGATCCAAGATAGTTGTAACATACTAAACTATTAAGAGATTAAGTGGTGAAATGGTCAACAAATGGATGGTATATGCAACCTAAGGTGATAATGCAAATATTAAGAAACCCTATAGGTATAACATATTGGTCAATATAAGGAGTAGCATAAGTAATTATAAATAACACACAACCACTATAAAAATAATAAAAGCATATCTTTCTAATAAGTAAATAAATGAAATAGAATAGGATAGAGATACTTGCCATTGTAGTGACTCGATTAGTACATCAATTTCCCCCTTGGATAAAGTTGTAATTTTCAATATATTTTATAAGATGAAAATATCAAATGTAAATAATAATATCTACTTATCCTTCATTTTTAACTCAAAAATTGGGACACCTCCTCGGCACAACTCATCCTATTGAGCTTCAAAGACCTTTAAGCAAGACTAGACTTCTAAGAATAAGATTTTAATCTAAATCTTCTCATTTTACTAATTAAGGTTATAAATATGAGTGAAAATAGAGTATATGAGTGTTTTATATATTTATAAATGATAATATTACTCATATATATGGGGATATAAATCCAAAATTAATCCTAAACTCTACGTTGATGGTATTGACCATGTCAATATAGTCAAAAAGGATGTTGGATGACGTAAAATTATATCATCTAGTCTAATATAGTACAACTAACATAGATAAGACTGATAATTATATTGGACAAGATGATACACTAAGGAAATAATGATAAATGACCTACTTAAAATAAAAATTTAAAGTGAGTTAATTTTTAAAGCACTAAACTGAAATGTTTGGTGGTGTTCTTTGGCCCTTTGGCCTTAAGTTACAAAAACTTTTAAATAACAAATACAAAACATTCAACATAAATAAGTAATTTTTCCTTGAGCACTAAATGGAAATGTTCCTAATTAATTTTAAGCACCCAAAAAGAGGTAAAAAATACTTAAACAAATACAAATGGATCACTTTCTAAGTAGGTCCTTCAAGAAATTTATCAGAGTTTTGTTTAGCCTTGAAGCTCTTTTGCAATAAGTGCTTTTAGGTTGATGTTTTGGAAACTATAGTGACAACAAATGATCACCTCTAACCATCTATGATTACTTCCTGACCATCATTAATCAATATTTTACCAATCTTGGCCAGCTAAAACCTAACCATCGATAATTACTTGTCAGCCCAAAGGCATCAGCAGTCTTTTCAAAAGGTACTTGTTAACTATTATAATAAAAGAAACCTTATATATCATGAAATGTAATTAGACTAGAGACTTAAAATTCAATTTTAACCAATATAAACTTGAATTTTCTCAAAAATGCTTAGGTAAGAAAACATTTTAAGCAAAACTTCACTTAATCCTAAGATAGTATAAAAACTCCAAAAGCAAGCTCTTGGATCATGTTTAGGTTCAAAATAGAGACTTAATACATGAAATTTGATTAGTAAAAACTTTAATTTATTCTCAAAATGAAATATTTTAAAACATATTTCTCCTACTACCCAACTATCAATGATGGAAAGAACTATTGGTGGTTATTCAGAATAGTCAGTGGTCACTGTGTAACTTGTAGGTGCAAAAAAAACATGGGAAAACAAGCATAAAAATGATGATAAATGAATTTTTAATGACCCAAATGGAATTATAAAATTTCTAAAGTGTTTTCCTTTCATAGAGAGGGATTTTAGAGTCCCACCAGGCATGCCAAAATATAGAGTGGATTATGAAATTTGATTAGTCAAGCATTGGTCAAAAAATCAAAGAGATATAGATAAAGAACTAAAAAAATCAAGCCAATATATTCATATAGGGTTTGATAATGATAAAAAGATACAAATGAAATAAATCAATCAACCATTACTTCCCAAATGACTCTATTACTCAAAACTAGCTCCAAGTGTGTTCTCCCCTTGATCTAAAGCTCTAATCTTTGTCAATAATGGATTTTTTGCTCATCCATTACCTCAAGAACTCTATAAATAACCTAGGCTCATGATATAAACTATCCAATATGCCTATTAATGAAGCTAATCCAAATTCAAATAGAAAAATAATCACAACACAAAGGAATTGTGAAGGGATTTTAGCATTATAAGTTTACATAATTTAAGATTAAGAAATGGAAATTTATGCCCTTCTATTTATAGATTTTGGAAATGGTCTAAGATAAATCATGACCATCCATATCAATATTTAGATGTGTGTCCATGGATTAATCTAATATTTGGAATTAAATCTATAAATATCCTCATAATGATTTGGGGGGAAGGAGCATTAATTAGGCATGGGTGCACATAATTTAGATATTTAATGCATTTATGGATTATAGATGCCAACCCATAGATGATGTCATGAGGTGATTCTAATCTTACAAATCAATTTCCAATAATGAAATAATCATTAGCCTCCATGGAAAATCCATTTAACCTCTTGATTTGAATTAATTAACCTTAAACAAGATTAATGAATTTTAGTGCAATTCTTTGGAAATTGGTGCACAATTAATCAAAATGGTTAGAAATTCATATTATTGGGTTTTAATTTGACTCGGGAAGAATTGGAAGGATATGTTAAATGCATTGGAACCATATTCCCATTTAGGACATTTCCAACACAAAATAACAAAGGTACGTGACATGTACTAACAAATTAGAAAAAAAGAATGATCCAGAGCATAAAAAGGTGAAATCATCTTTTTGAATCGAAATGAATTGATCAAAGTTGTGAATAATATAAATTTAATTTCCCCATATAGGGATATATTGGCTTAAAGTATCACTTCTATATGAAAATTTTGAACCATTTAGCATGTTTTTAGTGATTTTGAGCTAAATTGGGCATTTGAGTAAGATTGACAATTTTAACACAAATGGTATTAGGAATTGGATGTCTACAAGAATCACTAATGATAGGTAAATGGTTAGATATCCTTTTGTTATTATTTATGAGAAAGAAGATAGGATGTGCTTGTCCCAAGAAGAACCTACCTTAGAGCTAGCACATCAATTAGAATTGTTTGAAAATACTCTAATGGAAGTGAGGTTGATATATTTGATGGAGATACAAGAGACTAGAGACAATTCTCACAAATACATGGAGCATCATAAAGTGCTAATGAAGATATCATTTGATAAGAAAGTAAGTTTAACAATCTTCCAATAGGGTGACATAGTACTAAAGTGGGACGAAGATAGAGAAAAGTCAGGAAGACATACCAAGTTTGATACTTTATGGAGTGGGACATACATCATCAAATGAAATCAAAATAAATCCTTTTAATTAGAAAGAATTAATGGGGAATAGTTACCTATCTTTATAAATGGGATCCACTTGAAGCCCTGTTATTGATGAGAAGAAGGTTAGTTATGGATATAGTAGATTAGGTGTGTGTTGCTTTATTTTTTTATGTGTGCTTTTCCTAAGTGCTTAGAGAGCACAAGTGTGATTTTGGTTTTTTATTTGTGTGTTTATTTCATTTTTGTGTTTGGTTTGTGTTTGTATTTTTTCAAAATCATTTTAGTTTCAATACAATGTATAGGTGACTCCATATCCCAATGGATAGGAGAAGGATACTAGTCTTTGGTATACCTAGCTTGCCACCCCTAAGAAATCACCAAAATGATGACTAATTTGTCCCCATGTCAACTTAGTTAAACCCCCTATATAATATATAATTTCATAGGGTATCATAGTTTTGAAAATGTGCACTATGGTCTTAAATAAGGTCATATAATATGTTTAGTCTTGGTAATATTTATTCACCTTGTCTTATGTCATCCTAGGCCATCTTTGAGGTCATTTAATAGTGATGTACATAATAGTTTTAAATATTTATACTAACTTAAAACATGTTATATAATGTTATAGATATGTTTGAAATTGAAAATGTGATAATTTCAATGTGGAAAGGAGGAGATCATGACAAAATAGGTATTTTTATGTAGTTGTATGGCCTAAATGATATACTTGGCACATGGGAGGACTTCAGAAGAGTCCCTTCAGATCCCCATAGGGTAGTTTTAGGCTTGAGAAGATTTTACATGTCCAAAAATTGACTTCTCTCTCATCATTCTCTTAGACAAGTCTTTAAGCTCAATCTATTTTCAGTCAGTACAGATAAGAGGAGTAGAGTTAAAATGAGTTCACTTAGGGGTGTTTGTAGTCCATTTGAGATTCCATTCCATGGCCATAGTTTTAGGAGTGGTTTTATATGTTTCATGAACCATAAATAATAATGTTAGTGACTCTAAACTACTTGCATAACCCCATCACCTTAGTTTTTCTCATCTTTTGCATCGATTTATGTGAACTAATTGATGTATGGAAGTTGGTAGATCACTTCCATTCTGTTAATATTGGTCTCAGTTGGTTTGGTATGTGTGAAAGTAAAAGTATTATAAATACCATCCTCTTTATGCTAAGAGTGAACACCATTGGTTTTTAGAACATTATTTCATCAGTTGCAGTATTTTGTTCTTTAATCAATGGATTCAAGATCAAGATAGTACCCCTATGTTTCTCCCTTCAAAGAATGATCATTATTTTATCCATTTGAATTTTTTATTCAAGAGTGACATTGATGGAGTGTTAGGCCTAAGATAAAAGTGTAGTCAAGAATTCTTAAAATAGTCACCTACAGGACTATATAAGAATGTTCAAATAATGGCTACTAAAAGATGTGAACTTCATGTTGGAGCCTTATAATTTTTAAGGTTGGTTTGAAATCCTAGAAACATTAAAACATAGTCAAATCCACACTTAAACCCTTTATTGACACTCATAGAGTTGAAGGGTTGGAAAAGTTGTTTGGTGGAGATGTTACCTTAACTTCTCCAAAATGAGACATTGCTCAACACATTTCTATCTTGTGGTGAAGATATATGAGGTATATATATGCCTAATGTTTTCCTTCTTGTATATTAGGCCTAGTAATAGAACTTCAACACAAATAAAATGTGGATGGTCAGGATAAAGTGATGGTAAATGAATTTCCAAACCATCCAAGATTTTACTAAAGATATTAAGTGAAATACAATGCAATTGAGACTAAATGGACCTATAACTGGTAAGTAACACCTATGGTGTTGATGACAAGGAATGATGCACGGTTTCAGGGCCTAAATTATTCCATTCAATTTTTGAGGTGACCTTGATGACCCAAAGAGGAATCAAAGGGATGGAAACATAGTGCTTAAGGAAATAATCTACACTTATGGGAAATCTTTGGTTTCCATAACTATGGATACCTACAATTTAGACTTAGAGCATAGACTAGTTTGAGACAATAAAGGATGTCCTTTGGTGGATGAAAATAAATTTAGATGAAATGGTATTTTTTATCTAAGATGGAACCAAAACATGGAAATACAATGATCATACACTAATACCCACCTATAAGCATCCCTTGATGCACCTAATGAACATCTGCAGTTTAGCCCATATAGAAACCAACCTTATGCTAATGGAAAACGTAGGTTTGGTTGATAGATAGATACATAGGTTGAATATGATCACATGTATTTCACCCTTAGATGGATGTCATAATTCTTCTAGGTGATCCTAAAATTCAAAGATAATAGAGACATCCATAACATAGATTTCTTAGACTCAATTAAAATACCCTACAAATAGTCAATGTTTCAAGAAAGTAGTATTGAGAGTTTGAGACATTTTGAGGACCTACAGGTATGAGAAAGATTTGAAAATTGGTACATAATTTCTTCATGACCTAAAAATTCCCATCATTCCCTTAATTGATCCAAACCAATAAGGGAAGTATCCTCTATTTTATCTCAAATAAAGGGTACATTAGAACCATATAGTCTGCAGGGCTAATATTGGAATGGAAAAAAAGATGAATAAAAGATCCTTGGGTGAATTTAAGGTAATGTGTAAAATTTAATTGGATATAATAAATATCATATAATCACCCACAACCATTGGGATCACTCATAAGTGATCACATGCTCAGATACACAATATATGTAGAGTAGGCCTAAAACTAGGCATGAACCCTAAAGGTGTTTAGCTTTACTCATAACATCATGAGATCATTTAAATACATTTGTTGATCTTAAGGGGAGATTTTATAGTTTAAAATAACCATTAAGTTGTAGATAAATATCTCAAATTGGCCATTTTGTCCAAAACCTCTCTCAAGGGTACCCAAAATAGAGTCAAGAGCCTGAGAGGCCATTTTCTTTTGCTCACACCTATATAGGCAAGATTCATGAGACATAAAGTAGGTATGGGTAGTTTAGGAGTGTCATTAAATCAATATTTGTGGAATTGTATTATGGTTTGAATGTCTAACCTTTATGAATCATCACTAAGAAGTTAAGAGACCTAAAACCCTTCTAAAACACTTTCTTGAACCCGATGGATAAAACATGAAAGGATATGCATCTAGAAGGATTAAAATGGACATTAAAATGTTTTTTACCTCTATGAAACTCTCTTAGTATCCTCATCATCAATTTTTTCTATACCATCACTTGTACAAATCGGCCTAATTCAGTCTATTTTGTAAGATTTAATGTGTTTCATAGGTGAAAAAAGGAATGGGTATATGAAAGTCACTATGTAATGTCTGTATAGACTTAATATAACCTATCATACTCAAATATCACCATGGTTTTTCATAGAATCATCTTTATTATACCATTCATTTTAGGCAGTCTGAGCTAGTACATTGAGAAGATAAAGTGATTGCATATGAGAAAGATGATAAGTGGTGTATTGAGTTTCATTGAAGTCCTTATGTTAGACTAGAAGCCAAGGATGGATTGATGATATGTATAACACCTTTTAAAATAACTTTTTTCTATAAACTCCAAGTACATTGAGTGACAAATGTGAAGATAAGCCTAGAAGGGCTAGTGAGTGGTTGTTAGAGAGTGAATAACAAATGTCCATGAGGAATTCATTAGTTGAAGAGTATATTACAACTATCATAATCAATTTTCCACCCTCATAATACAATTCATATGTGTTAAGGATTCCTAAGGTGTTTTATATCATTCCAGTGAACTCATCACTAAAGGGTAGCTTTAAAGAATAATATAAAGAGTCTATACACCAACTTGAGGTAGAATTATGCATTTATGATGGATAATTGTCGCTAACACTTTCTTGACATATTTTCCACTTCATTATCTTTCTTTTTAACTATTTTCTAAGTCTTGACACTTGGCCTTATGAATTTTGATCTTCTCTTCTTCTCTCTCCTCTCCTATAATCTATATATGCAAGCCTTTTTGGCATTTGTATCTAATCCATGTCTGGTATGGTTAAGCCATGATGGTTTGAATACTGGTGTCTGACTTCAAATAAATATTTCAAGATGGTGTTTATTGTATTATTCCCTGTCTAAGTGTGTTGATTAGTGAAAAGTTAAATGATAAGTGATAATCACCTATCCTTGCATTCATCTTACTCTCTCATGTTGTGTGCAAGTCATTCACTCTCTAATAGGTCACATGGAATGTAGTCAGTGTCCTTGTATATATGTGTAAGGAGTAGCATTAGTGTCTATGGTTAGGATTTTTTTCCATTCATCTTGATAAGTGCAGTACATATCGCCTTCATGTTTGAAATACTTATGTTAGAGTAATTTAGAACTTTGAAACTAGTTTTATACACAATCTTTCATAATGTAGATCATGGTAGTCTAGTGGATATCAATTTGGTATATCACCTTGTTATAATAGGTTATTTTCATGTTCCTTTCTATCCCTTTTCATCAAAGAAAACAAATAGTGTAGTTGATAAGCTATCAAAGACTAATCTAGGGAGCTATCCCTTAAACCTTGAGTTTTACCTTTGTTATATGCAACCCATAGGCCTAGAGGTAATCCACTATTTCACTCAATCTAGGTAAGGATTGAAAATTATCTCTAGGGTGAAAGATTTAGTGATATAAATAGGCTTGGTAGACCTAGACATAGGTGCACCCAAATGTTTAGAACAATTTTTCACATAGGACATTAACACTAAAATAGGGACACTAGTGCCAAAATAAGGACACTAGTACCATATGGAACTATTATCCAATTAGGGTGATACTATAAAATAAGGGTTATGACACCTTTATCCTATTCCTAACACTTTAATCATATTTTATCCTAGTTTTCAACCTCCACATCTCTCATCTTAGTCAATTTCTAGTTAAGTACTTATTTACATTATTTATTGCTATTTTTAGAAAGATTAAATTAAGTCGATTCTATTACAAATTAGTAGTTTTATTTAGTACATATTTATACCCTAGTTTACTATACTTCGACTCTTTTAATAACTTAGGGATTAAACTCCATAAACCTTGAAAATTTAAATCATTTTTTCAACCTGACTTACTTCAAATAGTGCACAAACCCTAACCCTAAATAACCTTAAGGTTTCTATTTCTAGCCTTCTAGGGCCCACATTCGAATTTTAGATCCCTATATTTTATGATTTTAATTTCATAAGATCATGATAATAATGATAGATGAATTGTATAACATTTTAATACAAATTTTTCTAGCTTCATTTGCATGTTTGTTTCCTTTCATTTGGAATGAATTTGAAGATGACATAAACACATATGTACATGATACTTTATATCAGCTAAAATGTATGTCATATTTCATTCTATCTCTAGCATGTTATTATTTTCTTATTCATAATTAAATTAATAAACAAATCCTTACATACATAGAGAATTAATTATAATATATTTTATTGGGCTTAGTCAATAAATTTAATACCTTAGTTTTGATTTCACATCCTATGCATAAGAAAGAATATCCTTATCCTCCTCATCTCCATGAGGCTGATAGCTACTTTCCCTCTAACTAGGTCCATGTTATCACTCCTCCATGAGATTATGTAGCCTATGTTATTATTACTAATTCCCATACTCATCCTATCCACTCTTCCACCTCTTCTCTATAGGGTGTGTGCTTGTATGTTCAATTAAAAGTACCTAGGGTTTGTACTTATGAGACTCTAAGGAATCAAATTATCAATATGAGTAGGTTCATTTAAAAATTGCAAACTTAGAGTCAACTATTACATGAAAATACTACAACATTTAAAAGTTAGATTACAAGACAAAATCCCCTAGGACAAACTAGTGTCAATCACATATATGCATCTTCACCTAGTCAATTTGTGACAATCAATGTTATATATCAAAAAAAAAAAAAGTGAATCTTCAACTAGTGATTCAAAAATTACTCAAGATCAAAATAATACATAAGATGGGAATTGAGACACTCTCCCCCGACTCAAAAATGAAAATCTTGTTTTCAGTAAGGATGAGATTTTATAGAGTTTTAGAGATAGATTTCAAGAATAGCCCCATGATCATGCACAAATTTTTCAATCCATAATAGAAATAAATAACAAATCAAATAATGTTTAATCTGATATTCCCCCAAATAACAATATTTTTATACCTACTTTAGGGGAAACTTAGATTTTACAATAACCCATTTTAACTCAAAAACCTTCAACAATGACAACACCCCCTATGGGTAGTTCCTCCTCTACAGATATATAATCCCTTATGCACATAATTCATTCTCTATAGGCTAAGGTGTTACATCTTGAGTAGGGTTCTACTTGTCCATCACATGCCTTGGATTCTCATGTTCTTTTACATACACCTTTGGCACATCACATAGGGGAAACTCCTTTACCATCCAATTAATAGAACCTAATCTTAATTTGTATGATGGTAAAGGTGACCCAAAACACCATCTAAAAGATTTCTATGCCACATGTTTGGACTATGTGTCCAATGATTGGATCCTTACTAAGTTGTTCCCACACAATCTAAAGGACTATGACTTATAGTGGTTCTATTATCTTCCAAATCAGTCTATCATTGCATTCAATCCATTGGCAGATATATTTTTAACACACTTTTCAATTAATATCAATGATAATATCTCATATGCTCAAGTGGCATAACCGAAGCAAAAATCCAATGAGCCTATTACAGAATATGTCTGGTAATATAAAACTATATTGGCAAAGATGACTATCCCTATGGTAGATAGAGAGATCCAAGACATTTTCAAATAGATTTAACTACTAGCATTACATGAAGATATATTTTTCATGAAGTTTATAATGTTCACAGATTTATGCCACAGAGTGAAAGAAATCAAAGTTAAACTTCTCTCTATGGGTAAATTAAGACATACAATTAGATTAGAATAAATTAATAAGAGTTATAATAAGCTTCCATATAAATTAATGGCCAATGAAAAAAATATTGATAAAAATCCATAGTTAATGTAGCTCTAAAATGACCACCTCATCTAATTTTATCGACTCCTCTATAGATAGTTTATCAATAACCTTCTAGAATCATCGACAGGTATTATACAACATCTCCTAAAATGCAATGTCATATCTCTCCTTACCATAAAAGAGGTTGATCTTCAAAATAAATATGATTCTAATGCATTTTAATATCATCATAGGGCACCATTACATACTACAAATCGATACATCATATTGAAACAAAAGATACTAAATTTGATAAAGGCCAACATCATTGATGTGGGCACACCCACAAAGGCACCTAAAGTTCAACAAATGGAAGCTAAGGCATTGAAAATATTCTTGGATCTATTTCTAAAGCATACAACTAATGAGTTAGGGGAAATTTAGATGTTCACTATACATATTATGAACATCCACCATCAACATGATATCACACTACTATAGAGGATGCATACCCCTACACAATATCATTAATGTGTATCATACCACAGTACTAGCTAGACCACTCATTACTTTCTCAGAGTAGGATATTGTCGATGATGATTCATATTTATATGCACTCAATGTATTATACTACATAGATCACCATCCTATTTAAATTGTTATGGTTGATAATGGGTCAAGTATTAACATGTGAACTATCACATTTGTACAACATTTGGGTTATTTAGAGCAAGACATTTATCCAAATGACATGGTTATTTATGGTTTCAGTGATCATGTTTAGATATACATTAGGGAGATTTTAATTCCACTAGAGGTTGGAATAGCACATGTGGCCACTATATTCTTAGTAGTACCTTGTGTAGGCATATTTGACATGTTATTAAGTAGGCCATGGATATAAAAAAATATGAGCTATTTTATCCATCATGCAAAGATGCCTCAAGTATATATATACTAATAATGTGATCAAAGTTAAGAGTGTTTCATATTAGTATCTTTTATATGTCCCACAATAAGTCATATTATAGCTATCGGTTATAGTTTTGAGCATAGTTCCCATTAGTGCACCATAAAGTTCAGTTGAGACACTAGTGCAAGTGTGGTCTACTCCTAAAATATTACCACATATGCATACTATCCCATGGATAGAATTTATAGAGAGACCAATACATTGAATATATGTTTTACATTCTATAGGGTCTCCCTCTACCCCTTTATTTCTAAGATCAATGTTAATGAGTTCTCAGGGTTCTCAGCATAAGGCACCCATGCCAGCTATAACATCTTCTACCAGATGCTTACCTAAGACCCATAAAATTCATAGACACCCAAATCATCTTCATGGAATCCTAACACCACTCCATAGGTAGTGCCACCTATAGATCACTTAGTATAGTAGGTTTGAGGACCTCAGTTACCTTTTCATATAGCACACATGATTACGGTTCCATTATTTGATAGAGATTATACCATGAGACTCATTAGTTAGTATGTTACTCCCTTTTACATAGATTATATCCATAAAATACAAAAATAATATAATATTTCAAAACACAAAACATTTAAATATTTACTCAAAAAACATAATTTATCAATCGTATGCATTGTTATGTTTACACTTCTTATACTTTTTGGACACTACATATGCTAGCTATCTTAGTATAGTCATTTTTTATCATACTTACATACTTCACTTGTTCTTATTGAGTGTTCATAGATACTTATATGACTTAGGTCCACTACACAAATCCAAATTTATTACTCTCTAACCACTAAGGGACTATACACAAATACACGAGTGCTTCATTTCGTACATTCACCCATTTGGGGGCATCCTATACATAATTTTGATTGCTAGGTTACATATTTATAAAGTATAAATAATATATTTAGCATAATTATATATTGATATTGATCATCCTATACCTACTCATATTCATTTTTTACTACTACTAATTTAGACTCAATTTATGTACCTCTTTGCTCTTATACAAATTTATACCACATGTTCATGTATAATTTCATTTCTAGTTTTCTTAGTTTAGACTTGATTGTGTCTCTATGATTCTTATATTCAATATAATTTTAATATGCCATTGATATATGTCTCTACACCACTACTTTTTATTATATGTATGCTTTGGACATGTGCCCATGTCTTATCTATGCCTTCTTGATTGTGTATGTAGACATTTGAACATGTCCTTTCATGTAGCTATAATCCACCTTGCTTGTTGTTATGTATATGGACATTTGAACATAGCCTTGTATGTATTTTTTATTATATTTAGTGACATGTCCCCATGTCCATTGTATTTTGTCCCCTTGGCCTACTTTGTGTGCTTTATGTGTTGTATGTATTTTTTATTATATGCATCATGGCCATAACACTTGTTTTTTGATTGTTACACACTCTAGTTTTAGATGCCAAGAGGGACCTCATGCATATCCCTTTCCTAATTAGGTGTCATGATGAACATCATGCCCCATCCCCCTAGGTATTTAGTTATTACTCAAATTTTTTATTCATATACATTGTTGTATCTATCTCGATAGCCTTGTGAATGCTAGATTTAACATACATCACACACTACAAAATTATGCTCATATTAGATTACATTTTAATGTTATGTATGTACATTATATTGGTTTATTATGAAGATGTCATATATACTATCAATAATACACATTTTTTAGATCTTCTTCTTATAAGGTCAGCTTTTGCACACGTTTAACCACTCCCCTCAAAAGAGGGGGAATTCATAAGGGTTTGTCATGGAGATCAAGCTATCCAAATACACTCAAAGTATAGTTTTGATCACAAAATCACAAAATATGTAAATTAGTTTCAAAAAAACATAGTGAGAAATACTAACACAAAGACTAGTTTTAGTTTCACAAATATTTGATTAGTTGGACATTATCACTCAAATTGGGACACTAACACCACCATCACTACTATCTAAGATATGGCGCTACTATCTAGTAACCTTAGTTTTAGAAAATTTTAGATTGGCCATACAGGTATAGTCTAGGTTTACACAAATTTAGTTACGTATTACCAGTTTTGGCTCAATTTAGCTCATATTCATATTAGTTTTCTTAGATTGGGGGCATCATGTGTAGCATGATCATTCCCATTTCAATTTTAGATACTTAGATATAAATTATTACAATTAAATATAAAATCCATATACTTGTATATCATATTTGGGGGCATGTGCATGGCATATTTTTTTCATATGCTCACTTATACACTAGTTGATCATTTTCTACCTTGTACATACTAGATCAATGCCTTAATCCATATGTAGTGGTTAGTATTCCTAAGTGGACTGGAATTGCCAAATATTCTTAAGTTGACTAGAGCTATTTTACATTATAAAGTTCTTGAGTGGCCACAAAGTCGACATATAATGTTCTAATTATAGTTACACATATTTATTTACATCACATAATTCTATTTTCAGATGTATTTACTATACATGGGTAGGTAATTATGGATTCATAGTCTACTTGAGTTCTTGAGCCACCTAAATGAGAGGGTTAGACACATCATCAGTCTAATAAAATTTATTCACAAGTCATTATCCACCAAGAAAGGGTGGGAAATGATGCAGTCAAAACCAAATTAATTTATTGATCCACCCACACATAGGGATTGAAGAATCCATCAGCTCAATCCAAGTTATTCACGAATTGATCATTATCTACATGCACACATAGGTTATCAGTAGGTTTATGCATTGGGCCATGTAATTAGTGAGGTGTATTTTTTCTTTTCCTCTCTCTTATCTCTTTAATCAATTTTGTCTTTTGATTTTTATATATCTTAAGTAAGGATTGATTTATGCAAGTTTCATTTTCAAAACATGCAATGGATCATGCTTCACATACCCATATCTAGATTCATGGGCTTCACCTCTTAAGTAAGTCCAAGTATGATTCTTTTTCCTTTATCCCAGTCATTTTTATTTTCTTCATTCATAGAATAAGGAGGAGGTAAATGTAATCATCTAAAAATGGCACTTGAATGTTAAGAGTGTTACTTGAGACCACCCATTGCTATCTTAGACCTAGACCTATCTTAGAGCCTATTTAGAACTTATCCAACCTTTGTGTAGGACACACACATTCTTAAACATCCCTAGAAAAGTCTCAAGTCCTCACTTTAACATTTTATCCTTTAGTGCCTTAGGTTCTACCACCTGGACACTAGCACCATAATTTGGAAAGTAGCACCCCATGGTGTTAGTGTCCCAGTTTGGATGTTATTGTCTTTTTCTCACCTTTTTTATCAATAGATATATTTTCAAATGAACAACCACCTAGAGTCATCCTAGACCTCATTTAAGACTTGAAAAATCACTAGAATGGTATATATACATGACTTTTATCCTTTTATCCACTATATTGAAATTATATGCAAATTACACAAACAAACTTAGAACAAATTATACACAATCAAGGTTATTGAAAATATCTAAATACATATATGCATGATTCACATGGGTTACATAGAAGTGTAAATGAATATAAAAGCATAACATAATGATCCCAGATCAATTAAACATAGTGGCATAGAAATTAGGTGGGAAAGCCTCTAAAGGAGATTTAAAAACCCACAATGATTATTCAATATTGAAACACCCCAATACATCAAATCCTCTTTTTCTCACTCATAAAATAGATTATTCACAAAATCTTATAAGAATCAATGTAGTCGAATGGCATTTACCAAATTTAAAATATATTTAAATAATGGGGTGTGGAGGTAGACATTATAACCTATGGGTCCAATCTCTCTCTAAGGAACCAATGGTAAAATATATTTATTTTATTTACACAATATTACCTCATGTTAATAAATTAAATATATTTATGAAATAACCATATAGTTTAAGGGTAAAAGCTTAATTATTATTTGTTCCAACATTCACACTTAATGTTAAGTGGGGATAAAATCCATAGTAACTTTAATGGAATTATACTATGTGCATAATTTCAAGGATTTAAAAACCTTTATCATGACAAACATCACCTTTTAAAATAGAAGGAATTATAATCCATAAACTTCTCAAAAGTAAGTTTAGGGTAGCATGATCATGAGACTACATCGCACAGTTTCTCATGAACAATCAACTAAGAATATTTTGAGACTTTTATAACATAAGGACATCCATTAAAAAGTATGACTTTAATGTATTGGGGTACAAAAGTAAAAATTACAAATAGAGTCTACTTGAGTTACATAAATTCCACATGAAGTTTACAATAATTTACAATTGAGAAGAAGTATAGATGAGAAGAAGAAACACATGTCCATTAGGAAGTGGCATTTTCATGTACACTCCCCCTCAATTCCAATTTTTAGAGGCCCAAAATTGCACCAAACTAACAAAATTTGGTGGAACCAAGTGGTTTTGTGAATATATATACCACAGTTTATTCATCCATAGGATAAAACTACATATCAATATCACAATTGAGGACTTTCTCTCAAATAAAATGCATATAAACTTCAATATGATTAAATTGTTGGTTATTTACACCCACACAAAACTTAAACACATATCCAAAAATAGATTCAAGATAGCATAGTATGGTTAGCATCACAATAACCAAATACATAAAAATATGAGATTTGTTTTTCTATGGTAAAACACTTTTAAAATAATTAAGTCATATTTTGGTCAAACAAGTTCATTGCTTTGATTATAAAGTTTAGTGAAAAAACATAAATTATTGTATGTAATTTATTATTGGACATCTCTAATATTGACAAGATGAGCATCCCCAACTGTCATGTGATGTAGGGTTCATTTTAGTAGGCCATATAAAAAATCCATGAATATCCTGAGGTGAATTGGATTCACAATGATGGAAAATTAATTTAGAAGGCATATCATTGTATAGGAAAATCATGTAATACCACATAGTGAATTACACAAGGCCTACCAGGTTTCTTAGACCCTCACATGAATGCTAAGGTAAGATGACTACTAGCATACTTCAAGTCTACAGACAAATGCTAGCAAGTTGTAGATGAACAATGACATGGCACAAGCAAATGCTGGCATGCCACAAGTGATTGCTGACATAATATAGATGAATTTTAGCATGATGTTGATGAACACTAGTGGCACTCAAGTGAATGTCTATGTTATTTGGGTGATTAATGACATAGTTCATATAAACACTGGCATGATATAGGTGGGAAACGACACCATGTAGATGGATGCCTATGTAATGCAAATGAATAATAACATGGTATGTGTGGACATCAATACTATGTAAATGTATGTTTATGTAATATAAATTAACACTAGCATGGTGTGGGTGGATGTTGGCATCATGTAGATGAATTTTAGGATGGTGAGAATAGATGTTGGTACCATGCATATGGATGTTTGTGCAATTTAGATGAATGCTAATGACATGACAATAGATGCCAAAATATATACAATGAGTCAGTGCTCATTTACATCACATTAGCATTCATCTTCATGGTGTTAGTATTCATCCACATCATACCATATAATGATGGCATGGTGTGGGAAGATTCTAGTACTATGTAGATGTATGCCAATTTTATGTACTTACCACATGGATCTATGAATATTAAAGGTTAAAACAAGAGTATTTATAGTGTCTCTCACTAATGAGAAGGTGTTTGGGCATGCATGTGGGATTATTATTTACCATACTTTTATATATGTGGGAGTTTGTATTGCTCAATTAAAATTAGTACAATAGGAGTTTTCCAACATGAAGATCTAGAGCTAGTTGAAAATAAAAACCAAAACATCTTAAGATCGTGTGTTCTCACCACATTCTAGGATTTTATGCTTTCAAACTTTCCCAACAAGATGTGACCAAACGTACTACCTACTAAAGACATTTCATAATTCTTGGCTACATTCCAAAAAACTCTACCATAACTTATTACAAGTCTGCTAGTACAAGAAACACTTACAATGAATTCATTATGATAGTTAATAACCCTGCCCTCAATTTGTTTTAGCTTATGTAACAACTCTTGTTTGTCTAAACCTTATCTGTATTATGTCAATAAAAAGGGACTAGGTGTGTGATTAAATAAGAAGGAAATTTAGTCTTTGTTTTAGGGTCCTTTTTCCACAATTTTGAAGTTGGGAATTATGCTATATGGTGCATTTTCTACTATCCCCTATCCAATTTTGCTTCACCATATGTTATATTCATTTTATTTCAAGGACTAAATCACCTCTACCTGTATTCTTCCAGTAGTGTATAATGTAGTACTAAGTGAAATAAAATAGAAATTGTCTTTTGAAATAGGGAGGAGAAGTGCAATAGAGGTGAGGGAGTACTAGGATAACAAGAAATAATGATATGTTCATGCATAATTTGGTTTGTTACATTTTGGGTATTGGATGATTTTAGTATTTAAAAAATAATATAAAACTCCTAAGAACTAAAATTGATGTTGCATACCTGTGTGACATTATCTATATACCACCATTTGAAAATAGACAATCGACATCCACCCATAAACTGCCAGTGTTTGATTATAGACTTTCGATGTCCACCTACAGACTACCGATGTCTAACCATAGACTATCGACATCCTCCTACATGCTACCTTTCATCATTCACTCACATCCTACCATCATCCACCTACATGTTTTCATTAGGAACTAGCATACTAAATTCAAATGCTCATAGGCCACCATCAAGTTCCCACACTCATAAGATGCCATCAAGTGCTTGCACTTAGAGGATGTCATCGAGTGCCTGCAAGCTACCATTGGGCACCCACAGGCTATTGTTAAAATCCCTCATGTTTAATTACCATGATGGGCCTTAAATATTATCAAATGGAATTATAATTAAGAAATAAAAATAAATTATATTATAAAAAAACATTGCATACCTTGCTAGAAACTATTGATTCTTGAAGCCCTCTTGGGACCTAAAATATAAATCACTAAAAAAATTCCTAAAGTCCTTCGATGGTATATAGTGAATTCCTTAGGATTAGATTTCAAGGTACCACTAAATTACATTTATATGAGGAAATTCATATTTAAATGTACGTGAACCTCTCCTAAAGATTAACTTTGACCTTAAAAAATTAGGCAATTTCACCCTGTCAGCTAGTCCATAAAAATTACCAAATACTGACTTCAAAAAATGGAATATTCATAGATTAATGAAGATTTTCCACTAAAAAACCTTGATGTGATGCATATAATATAATTTATTAAGCCTAAATTACTCAGATTTCCTGTCTCAAACACACTCAAAGTACTCAAGCCAACATTTATAATAGCTTCACTTTCACTTGCACTAACACTTAGGTGGGGATAACTACATCAGGCTTGATCCCTCCTTAGAGTATTGGTATATAGGAAAATCTCATCATAGTGGGATGTTTAAGATGTCCATCCTACCCCACTAACAACACACTTTAATACTTGTGCCAACTAGATTCCTTAATAACATGAAGGTTTAGGATTTGCATACAAAATTAGATAAAAAATGATCACCTATAGGGAACCAAACCTTGTGTATATAGGAATAGGATTCGTAGACCCAAATACAGGTGCACCCAAAAACTCATAATAGTTATAGATAAAGAACATTATCACCAAAATAGGGACACTAACACCATATGGCATTATTGTCAAGTTAGGGCATTATTATCTAGGAAGGGTTTTGACACCTAGATCCTATCTGTGACACTTAGATCAAATCTTGTCCCAATTTGTAGCCTTTAAATCTCCTATCTCAATCAATTTATAGTTAAGAATTTATTTACATTATTTATTTCTATTTTTATAAAGGTCAAACTAAATCAATTCTATTATAAATTAGTGGTTGTATTTATCAAATATTTCTACCCTAATTTACTATACTTAGTCCTTTTAATAACCTGGGAATTAAACTCCATAAACCCTAAAAATTTAAATCAAGTAACATAAATGTATACCTATCTTGGAATCTTCTCCTTGCTTGAATTCAAATTTGGATATGCTCTGATTTTACTTACAATTTATTTGGTGGATGTGCATACATGAACCAACAACATAACCCCTTTATAAAGTGATGATCTTGGTTGTATTATTGATGGTCTTAATTTTGTATGGTTGTATAATTTTGGCATAATTTTGTTATGTATTTAAGACTTATTAAGAATCGAAGGAGAGACCTCTATTTATAACTTTTATGAATAAATTAGGACCATTGATCTTGATGCAACATCTATGATTAAGGATGATTCCTCATGAAAAATATATTTTAATCAATAGTAAGATTCTTGGATGATGGAAGACATGTGGGGGAATTTGGGATTATAAAATTGGAAAATGGAATATGAGAAATATAAAACTAGATAATGGAGGTTAGTGGGATTATAAAATTGGATAGTGGGAATATAAGGATTATAAAATTGGATGGTAAGAAATATTTGAGGATCATGATTTATTGAGTGGTATTTGATGTGGATTATTGAATTTGGAAAGTGAAATCTTTATACTATTAAATTCAAATGATGGGGGATAGGTGGAGCCAATGGTATCATTAAAACTAGGAAATTTGAATTAAGTGAAAAATAATGGCATGATGTGAGGATTATTATAATTTTATATTTATGGAAAATAGGAAATGTTAATTACATGAAATTTTTCATTAGGGATGAGATTAGCTAATTAACAAAGGTTAATTAACTAATGTGATGTGTGATGAAGAGTGTAATGAATAATGAACTATGAATAATGATAGTGAATAGTGATAATGAATTAATATTAGGGTTTGTCATGAATGAAGGTATTTGGCAAGATTAGGAATGGTACATAATAGTGATTAGTGAATAGTGAATGGTGAATAGTAAGTTAGTTAAGATTGACACAAAGTTTCTAAGTTTAAGTTTCTACAGGGGTAATCAAAACATATTCAAAATGATAAATTTGGTGTTTTTATTTTATTGAAAATGAGGGGTTTGATTAAGATAGATAAATCACACTTATATGCAAGTAGGGCTTTCACAACTGTTAGTGTTCACTATTGACAAATGTGAAACTGCCACAATGGTGACATAACCTCTAGTATGTAAACATTGTGGTTTCACCATGAGATAAAGAGCCTAAATAAGAATGGTTTAAAACATTCATACTTCTCAATTATAGTTCATTTAATATTCTTAGTAGACTCCAAAGTGAGATGGCATAAATAATGCAACTTGAATAGAATCAGGAAATGAAAGTGAATCATGAACCATACTATGAATGGGATCATGAGCATAGTGTTCACAAGGAAATAAATTCAAATTTATCACATGGAATAACACCCACTAGTAGAGCTCATAAAATTGGTGGCATGCATCAAATATTAGATGAGATCACCCATAAACTAAAAAATAGTCCTTAAAATTTCACTAGACAAAGCTTTGATACAGAGGTTGAGGCTTGGCTATTTGGTATGAAAATATGTTTTGGGATGAAAGATTTATCTAGAAATAGTAAGGTCAGATTGTCTATTTTTAAATTTATAGATGAATCAACACTATATTGGGAATATAAATAACGTATTGATAACATGGACATGACCATGGTCACTTGGGAGAGATTATAGGATTTTTTATGACATGATTACTTTTTAAATGCTTAATTCAATGAAATAATTATCAAATTGTATAACCTTAAAAAAATCAAAAGACAATGGAAGTATATAATGTGTATTTCTTAAGATTTCTTAAGTATGTCAGATATGTCTAGGATGAACCAACTAAATTCAACATATATCTTAGTGGAATTTTGTATGCTATTAGAAATAGGATATGAAATTTTGAACCCACTACATTGGCTGTGACTATAAATAAATCTTGACTAATTGAACATGAAGTCACAAGAACTAAGTTCCATTATCAGAATAAGGCTAAAAAAGATGCTTGAATGAAGGGATTCACTCCTTACCCACATGGTGATTTCAAATTCCAAAAAATATAACAATAATAACATGTAAATAATGATCACCCATGACATAGGCAAAAAATGAGAAAGTTTTAAAATTGACCTTATAGATCCACAAGTGATGAATCACAATAAGACCATCAATGATATTCAGTGTAATCAAAACAAGGTGAGACTAGGAATTTGTTTGCCAATAAAAGGAAATACAACTCAACTACTCTAGAATTTTTTATTTATGGTTAGACACACTATGCATAAAGTTTTTAACATTGTTCATATCTAAAACAATCTTATCATTGGTACATGAATGCTAATAACGATGGTCATAGTCACATAATCCATGCAATAATTGATAAGTACTAGGCCAAGCACCAAGAAAATGTGGACAAAACTACATGTAAAATTAGTTCCATTATTGTGTAAGTATTTCTATACCTAAGCATCACTAGCTACTTTATTTAAATGTTATTTGTTTTAACGTGTGGCTTGGAAAACATGAAACAAAAGGGCTTATGTAGCATAGAAAGGGTCTCTTGGGAAAAACAATCCATTACTTTTGTGGTAAGGAATTGTCACTTAAGCTTGGGAAAATTCATGACCAAATTGCTCTTTTGTTACCCAAATTTAGAATTGTATGATGTAGTAATTAAGATGGACTTAATGGAGAGACATAAGGAAATGATGAATTTCATTGAGAATCATGCGAAATTTTTGGATGATGATGTTCAAACTAAACATATTAAAAGGACTGATAGGCCCATTTATTTGAGATTTATCACAAATAAATGATTTTTAATTTATGTCATTAATATTTTAGAGGAAGGTTGTGGACCATGTTTGAGTGAATTTATAATATTTCAAGAGTTTATGGGTGTGTTTATAAGTGATTTATAGGATTTCCACCTATAAGAGATTGATTTTCCATTGAATTTATGTCTAAAACTAAGCATATTTTAATATCTCCATAGAAAATGACTGCACCTAAGTTATGTGAATTGAGAGTGCAACTAAAATAATTTATTGACAAGGGATAAGAAAGGACTAGTGTGTCTATATGGTGAGTATTGGTCATTTAAAAAAATAATAAAGATAAATTACTAAGGCTTTGTATTGATTATAAAAAATTGAACAAATATACCTTTAAAAATAGATATCCTTTGTCAGGATTGATGGTTTTTTGATCTCGGAGAGAATATTCTTAAAAATAGATTTCATATTAGGATACCACCAGCTAAGAATAAAGGAGGGTGACATATCGAAGATAAATTTTTGCACTTGATATGGTTACTATGAGTTCATTGTGATGCCATTTAGTCTTATCAATGCACCATCAATATTCATGAGTCTCATGTGCAATGTGTTCCACAATTATCTACATAGTGATGTTTGGTGATATTATCATATATACAAAAAATAAGGAAGATCATGAGATAAATTTAAGGCATGTTCTGTAGTGTTTGAGGGAAGACTAAATATATGTGAAATTGCCTAAATGTATATTATTTTAATAAGTGAAATATTTAGGACACATTATTTTTAGGAATGGTATTAAAATTGATCAAACAAATATTAGTGTGATAATAGAGTGGTAATCACTAAGGATTGTGACAGTAGTGCACAAATTTATGGGCTTAGTAGGGTATTATAAGATATTTGTGGACAATTTCTCATGAATTAGATCCTTAATCATACACCTATAGAGAACTGGAAATAAGTTCATATGAACTAAGCAGTGCAAGGTCACATTTCATAAGCTTAAGGGTATCATGACAATAAAACTTATCTTATTAGTACCAAAAAATACTAAGGATTTTATTGTGTGCACATATTCATCTCTACAAGGTCTTAGTTGAGTCTTGATTAAAGAGGTAAAATTCATCGACTATGAATAAAAAAAATATCAACGATTATGATCTTAATTATTTTAACCATGATTTATAATTAGCTAATATTGTGCATGCATTATAAAATTAGAGGCACTATCTCATTTGCCAAAATTTTATACTTAGAAATTACCATTGAGCTTGACCCACATATTCAATCATATAAATTTAAATCCAAGGCAAAGGCATTGAAAGGATTTTTCAGCTAAGTATGATTTCAATATCACATATATAAAGGAAAGGAGAATAAAGTGGTGGATACCCTCAATATTAGTCCACCTCTATATTTTATTCAATTTTTTAGCATAATTGAGAGGCCACATTTTGGAATTTCAAAGGCAATATGCCTAATATAAGGATGTCACAATAGCACTTCATGACAATGAGCTTAAGTCTCAACCCAAGTATAGTGATTACTTAGTGGACAATTATGGGAATTTTATATACAAACACCACACATATTTTTCAAGTGGAGATTAGGTAAAGAGTTATATTTTTCATGAAACACATAAGGCTCTCTATTTCACTCACTCAAGGGAAAAGAAAATGTAATTAGGTCTACAAACCTTTTATTATTAGCCTAACATGAAGAGAGAAGTGGTTTTGTATGTCATATTGTGTCTATAATATCAATAACTAAATGTCAAACATCAATATCAAATCAAATTATTTTACCCTCATGACATCCCTACAAGGAAATGGGATATGGTGTTAAGATATTTCATTCTTGGGCTATCACTTACTCAACAAAAACACTACTATATTTTGGTATTTGCTGATGATATAACTAAAGTTGTACATTTCTTAATTATCAAGGAACATATGAGTTATAAGGCATTGTCCACATATGTGTGGACCAAATTATGTGGTTACATGGTGTCTTATTTAAAACCATTTTAGATAGGGATTCCTTATTTGCATCCTAATTTTTGATAATGCTTTAATAAGCTTTGGGTATGAAGCTGATTTTCAACACATCATACCATGCTAAAATAGATGGGAAAATAGATAGGGTTAATAAACTCATAGAGGACATGTTAAAAATGTATGTCATGGACCCATGGAATCAATGGGAGAACTATATACCTTTTCTTAAATCTACATTTAATGATAGTTACCACACCTTCATTGAATACCATATTATGTAAATTTGTATGGGTGACATTACATAGCTCCTTTGAGTTGTAATAAAATAAAGGACCATGTTTTGATGGGTAAATTATGGTCAAGTAGATGGAATAAAAGGTTGTGGATATTTGGAAATGCTTCAAAGAGGCACAAGACTGATAAAAAAAAGTATGCATTCACTCACATGATTGATATAAGTTTTGATGTTGGAGACTTGGTGTTCTTACATGTGAAGCAAAAAAATAATACATGATGGATTAGTAGTGGATGTGGGTTTTCACCATGGTGTGTATGGCTATTTTCTATTTTATAATGACTCTAATTAGTTTCTTATAGGTTTTCTTTCCACCCAACATGGATAAGATGCATGATGTCACTGATATTTATGTATTGAGAAGTATGTACATGACCCATCACATGTTATTGATTTATATTATTTGAAAATTTATGAGGATTCATTCAATTTAAATACCATCATGATTATTGATAGATGATCACTTCAAGTTTGTCACTACAAGGTTGATCAAGTGAAGGTCTAGTGGGTCTAATATAACCCAAATTATACTACTTGGGAAGATAATTATGAGATAAATAATTTATATCCTTATATTTTGTATGAAAAAATGGGAATGAAGTTTCCTAAAGAGGTGGAGTATATAATTCCTTGCCTTGATATCCATATTTTGAGCACCATGGGATTCCACCTGAAGCTATTATTATGTTATGGACTTATGTATTTTGCTTTGCTGCAAAATTGCTATTTTTAGGTAATTTTTTATGTTATAGTCATTTTGGGCTTGTGATGCCATGGTATATAGTGTTTTGAGTCTTAGTTTGGTTATTTTATTATTCTATATTTATACTCTTTGTTTTAGGGTTAGGTTCCTCTCAAAAACCCTATGTAACCAATAATAATAAAAAGTTATTTTATGTATTTCATTTGATTTGGATTGTTACTTATCTCACTTTGCATGCATTTTTAGTTTTTTAAGTCCTAAATAGCCTTGACATTTAAAGTTACCAATTTTTATTTTTTTTAATTTTCTAAATTGGATCTTTTTGGTTCTAACATAGCCTTACTGATCTTAGCTTGCCAAAATTTCCAAGTTTTTCAATCATTACTATGATTTTTCCATTTACATATATTTATTGACCATCTTGTATTTGTGAACATAGTTTCTATCCATTTTGTGCCTTGTATTATTAGGGTTTTTAAAATGTAGTTACTACACCCTCCATGATCAAGACTATGGCATTTTTATACACCAAAGAAAGTTAAGTCATTATATGTATATATTAATTTTAGTTATTCATTTATTAACAATTCTTTCAAAATTTGTTTTTAGTTATGATCATTTTTATAACTATGTTTCTATCCTAACATACCATCCCACATTACATGTTTGTGACACATGATGAGTTTCAGGTTGGGCATATGTATACACCTGATATTTTCAATTGTATCACTTTAATTATTCTTTCTCTTGTATCAACTCATCAACACATCAATATCCCTAACTACATGCCTGAAAGGGTGCACTGGTAATGGGATCATATCAGATCACAATAATTTATGGGATACTTTTCATAATTTATGGGATACTTTCCATCCAAATTTTATATCTTCCCTATATCCTATGGAATCATCCTAGATGATACATTTTATTTAATGCTTAAGTCTTTCATGTATTGTATCAGTGAACATAATATAGTTATGAGTCTATCTTATAGCACTTGTACTATATTGGCCTAGTAAATACAGTATTATTTCAACTGATATCTTCCAACTATATTGGATTGGAAGATACTAGAGACCTATAATTTATGGTTAGTTTTAAGTATTGGATCCATATATATAGGGATCATATTTTATTCCCAATAAATATATCAAATTCATACACTCTACTTGTTCTTGCATTTTTTCCTTCATTAAGTACTTGGGAGAGTTAGTGGTTTAAAACCCTATCTTAGAGTTCTCATCTTGTGGTGTTATTGAAGCTCAATAAGATATGTTCATTGGAGTTCCTAAATAAATATATCTATGTCTTCATATAACCATTTGAGGTATTCAACCTAAAATATCTCTTGCAAATCTCCACTTGAACCTAAGGGGTAGATTGAAGCATTGACAAATCTAGCCAAAGGTAAGTATTTCTATCCATACACTATTTCCTTTAATTATTAGATTAGAGATTTTTTTTGTTTGGATTTACGTGTGTATCCTTTCTTAGGATCTTCCTTATACCGAATAAGTTTGCATCGATATAGGTTTTATTAGGATTTCTATTTATCACTTTAGGTTGCATATACCCCCATTTGGTTTGTTATTTCACCTTAATTTATTTACAATCACTTACTCATCATTTAATTTACTTCCATATTTATAGTAATTGTTACAAGCATTTACCCCTTTTTTTACCCTTAGTGAAAAATATATCCCATTGTCATAAGCTTATGATTTGTAACCCTTTCCTTTTGACATTTGAGTTGTATATTACCCTCTGCTATGTCAATAATGAAAGATAAAACATCAATATCCAATCATATTTTTGTACCCTTATGACATAACTACATGGAAATGGGATGTGGTGTCAAGATATTTCATTATTGGTTGTCTCTTATTAAATAAAAAAACAACTCAATTTTGGTATTTGCTAATAATATAACTAAAGATGCACATTTCCTGAAGACCAAGGACACCTTTAAGGTAAAATACATTATTTACATATATGTATACATAATTATGTGGTTACATGGTATCCCACTTGAAATAATTTTAGATATGGATTCCTTGTTCACATCCTTATTTTGGACCATGTTTTAGGAAGCTTTCGATATAAAGCTATTTTTTTTAATGATATATCATACTATCGTGGATGGGAAAACATAGAGGGTCAAAAAAATTCTAAAATACATGGTTAAAATTTATTTCATGTACCATTATAATAGGTAGGATAACTATCTATATTTCATAAATTTGAATATAATAATAGTTACCACACCTCCATTAATATGCCCTCTTATGCATATTTATATGGGTGACCTTGGATACCTCTTTTAAGGTGAAATAAAATTAAAGACCAAGTTTTGATTGAGAATCATGTGGTAAATGAGATGGAAGAAAAGGTTGTATAGATTTGAAGATTCCTCAAAGAGGCACAAGACCAACATCAAAAGTATGCAAATACACACATGATTGATAATTTTTTTGATGTTGGATACTTGTTATTTTGGCATGTGAAACTGAATAAGAATACATGATGGATTTGTGTTGGATCTAGGTTTTTACCATGGTATGTAGGGACATTTGAGATTTTAGAGTGACTTTGATTAGTATATTATATTCCATGCAACATATATAGGATATATGATGTCATTCATATTTTTATATTAAAAAATTATGCATCTAATCCATCACATATGCTTTATTTATATTATTTACATCAAGGATGAGGATTCATTCAAATTAAATCCCATCAGGATCATCGATCGATAGTTACTTCAAGTTTATCACTATGAGGTTGATCAAGTGAAGGTCCAGTGGGTCTAATACAAACCAAATTCTACTACTTGGAAGATAATTATGAGATAAAGCATCTATATCCTCATATTTTTTTAATAAATTTTATTTAAGAGGGGGCAGTATATAATTCCTTGCCTTAAGACCCATATTTTTTGGAACATTAGAGTCCTCCTCGAAGCTATTATTATGATATGGACTTATGTATTTTGTTATCATTTCATGTTAGGACATAAATATTTATATGTTAAAATAAATATGTGGATACATATATTTATATGTATGGTTATGAGATTATATTATTTTATGTGAATCATATTTCTTTATGCAATATTGTATTTCTTTATCATAATGATGTTGTAGCATTTCAATTATACTTAAAATTGTGATTTCATGATAGACTATAGTTTTATTTATTAGTTTTGTTTATTATTGAGATTATAGATTCACCCTTGTTACACCATAGAGGTATTGTAATGCATATGATTTTTTTTATATGATAGGGGTGATAAAAACATTGTGCCAATGTTGAGATGAGTTAGTATGGGATTTTCATATAGTTAATTTTGGTGGTATTTGAATCGATGCAATGCAAAGGGATCTCTAGTAGAGGATATCCATAAATAATGGACACTAAAATTGATATTGGTAATGATAACCATTTTGCATATAAATTATGTACAATGCACTTTAACCTCAAGGAGACATGGTATCTTATTATCTGGTGAACCAAATACAAATATACATATTATATTTTAATGTGGACTATTCTTGACATGAGCACATGGTAAATGAAAAAGAAATAAAAACTAAGATAATCATATGCTTTACGGTAACTAAAAATACATTATGAAAAATAAAAATGGGAAACATAATTATAAATGGATTTGGTGTTCTTCATTTGAAAGATAATATAAATTAACATTTAGTAAACCATAAGTCATATAGTGGAAACAACAATGAATAGTCATTATGTTTAATGAAATGAGTTTGGAACTATTAAAATAAGGTCCATATCCATGAGTGGGTGAGAGATTAAACAGAGGCCACCTCATTTTTTGTCATTGGACTAACTTGAGTGAACAACAAGACTATGTGACAATAAACAATTATTAAATCATGAAGAAAATCTTGACACAACATTATAATGTGAGCAGACTTGTTTAGAAAAGATGTAAAAATTGAATGTGGTATTTTAATCTCAAAGAGAACATAACCAATCATATTGGGAGAGGAATCAAATTGATAATTATGGATTTAGATTGATAAAGTAGAGAAAAAAGAAAAATAGATTCACAATGCAAATTGAAGTTAAAAAATTGTGCTAAAGGTAACCTTCATTTTATCTTGTGAGTCCCTTTTGCTTAGTTAAAATGTGTCTCTGTATGAAGTGATATTTGATATTGATTGTTGTATCAAATTAACTTTTGGATGTTTATCATTTTATACTACTTCCTTTCATTGAAATATGTGCTTAATGTTGGTGATCTATGGATCTTACTTTAATTATGGAAATTTCCCTTTATGACATTTGGATTTTTAGATAATTATTTTATTGTCTTATTTATTTTATATTATTTTTCTCCTTGAATTATATTTTCATATTTTGTGAATTTATTGAGTGGGTTAGAATAAGGATAAAATATATCTTTGTGTGTAGTATAATTTCTATGTATTTATTGATTTTATATAGCTACATAGCATAAAAGCCTCCAAGAAGGCACTAGGAGAGGGGTATAATTCCATGGATGGTTTTTTTTTATGTTTTTTAATACCATGGGGTTAAATGTGTCTACATATAAATAATATTTTTTGTTATAATCCATTTTATTACATGTGAGATGATAACACTTGCATCTCAAGGAGTTGTGGGTTTAGGGACTCTATTTCACTATTATATTCTTCCAACCATTGAATATTTCATTTTGGATTTATTTTTTTGTGAAGATTATTTATGATTTATTTAATAACCTTAGTATTTGTTTATATTTCCCTCTATGTTTTAACATCTTGAGTTGACTAATGTTATTAGCTTAATCCCTATGTATTCTTTCCCCATTTTAGTTTAATAATTACCATGGAGTTGGAATATGAATAAATGGGAATGTTCTAGTATCATTTTGGGGACAAAGTGTGGGTTAGAAAAAATGGGTTATGAAGTAAGTAAACAAATAGAGCATTCAAAGGATTCCTCATATTTAATAAAAAATGTGCAATATTTATGAGGGTGGTTGGGTGGAACACACCACAAATCATCTCATCATCTAGTATATATTTATTCATATGAATATCATCCAATGAACAATCAAAATTTTAGTGTCACATTATTACTCTTATATCTATTTCAATATATATTAAATAAAAAACCTTAATTAGGATGGCTAGTTATTTCATAGTGAAAGAGTTAAATTCTGAAGTTTTGTGTTAGTTTATTTTATTGAGATCATGTGTGAATCTCTCTCTCTCTCTCTCTCTCTCTCTCTATATATATATATATATATATATATATATATATATATATATATGTATATATATATATATATATATATATATATATATGTATGTATATATATATATATGTATATATATATATATATATGTATATATATATATATATATATATATATGTATATATATATATATACATATATATATATATATATATACATATATATATATATATATATATATATATATATATATATATATATATATATATATATATATATATATATTTGTGTGCGTGTGTGTGTATAGACACACACACACACACACACACACACACAAATAATGGGGCACAAATGAAATGTGGATATGGTATTATAGCTTGGTGTCTATAGTCTAGCCTTGTTGATAATAAAGGAAAGGGAATTTAATTCATCCATGATATAATAAATATTGGAGCCCCTATAATCACATATTATAGATTCTACTATAAGATATTTGAAACCTTAGAGATATCCTTAAAAGATAAATGCAGACCTGTAAATTGAATTAAATCATGCGTTAGCAAATGAAGCTCACATAGTAACTAATGGCAATCCTTGATCATGAATAGAAATTTATAAATTAAGATTGTCAATTTGAATTTATGATTTAGAATTTTAACAAAGTTTGATTAATCTATTCAAAATTATAAAATGATTTAAATTGGCCAGGAATGTGCAAGGTGGCTATTTTGGTTGCATTTCACACCTCATCCAAGAGATTTCTTTGTTGGGAAATTAATTTACAAACTAACACCATGGGATTTAATTTCCTCATGACATGAGACCACAATACTTTCCTCAAACATATCACTAAATTGAGTAGAAAATCTATGAAATACTAGTGATATATGTAGACTCATGATTTTTTTAGGTTGTACTAGATTGAATTTGAGTTTTGTGTGATTGCATAATAAAACATGGATAATTTATGAAATACTATAGATGACATGGATGATAACAACATTGTATTTATGTTGAAATTAGTTGGTGTGGGATATGAATCTTATCTATTGGGATGTACATTGAATTGATGTGGCATAATAAGATCTCTATTAGAAGACAACCATAGAAAATGGAACCTAACAATAAGGTTGTTGATAATTGCCACCTTGAATATGGATGGGTTAAGTGGAACTATGACCTCAGAGACACTTGGAATCTTGTGATTGGGTGACCCAAATACAAATAGATACTTGATGATTTAATGTGGGTTAATCTTCACATGATCACATGGTAATGGAAAAATAAACAAAAATTAAGAAATACATATCCTTCATGGCCACATAAGTATCAATGGATTTGATGGTTTAATTTAGAATGAATAAAGAGCAGTGAACAAAAGGTAATCATGAAAAGAATAGAATTACAAAATATATAAAGGACACCCTAAATCCATAGGTGGTTGAGATTTAAATGTGATAATGTTCTCTTATGTCATTGAGTAGACTTGAGTGAACAACAATCCAAAATTCTTAGTGATAGTCAACAAAAATTAAATGATCAAGAGAAGCCCAACATGTCACCTTAAAAAGTCATAGATATTTGGTGAAAGAAAGGAATAAAATTATTTAAAAAATGGTATCAAAAAGAGCACACAACCACTTAGAATTGGGGGTTACCGGTTAGGTTTAGTTAAGGAAAGATAGAGAGAAACTAGGATGAAATTCACAATGCAAACCATGTGGTGATTGAGTGTGTCACAAATTGCCTAAGGTAATCCTTCTTATTTCTTATGAACCATTATTATTTTCTTTGTGGAAGGATGTGACTTCATTTTTGATCTGAATATTTATTTCATTTCCATTCACCTTATTTTGGAATGTTGCATATACTTCATTTTCCTTTTGTTAAGGATGTCATTGATCAATAATTGGTGGATCTTGAGATTGTAGAAAAAGATCTAAGTGACCATTTGAATTTCGTGGCAATGGCTACATTATCAAGCCCTTTTATATTGATTCTTATCATTTGTGATTTATTTGGATAGGTTAGTAGAAGGAGAAAATAGATCTTTATGCTTGGTATTACTTTTGTGTCTATCAACTTATATTCGTATGTATCTAAAGGCCTCTACTAGGGCATGGGAAAGGTGGTTAATTCCCAACCTTATGTTTTTTTGGGTTATTTTCTCTTGTGGGTCTAAATTTCTCCAATATATTCAAGGTTAATACTTATTAATCATGTGATTACATACCCTATTAATGTTTGTATCTCTAATAATTATGGGTTTAGGGACCTTGTGTCATTATGATATTATTCTAGCCTTTAAATATTTTATTATGGATTCATGTCATTTGTTAATATATATTTAGTGATTTATTTGATAACTATTGATTAGGTTTTATCGTAAACTCCTTTTATCTTTCATATTATGTTTATTGATGTTTCTTAACTAGACCCTAGTGAGAACCTTCCCATTTTAGCTCACCAATTATAATTGAATCAAAATAATTGAATATACCATATAATGAACTAACATTTGGGGACAAAATATTGGGCTATATTCTATGGATTATACATTAGTAAACTCATCAAAGTAATTAGATGTTTTCTCACTTCCGCCATATGGACATGTGTAATGAAGTTGGTTCAGATCTGAGAATGATTAACACCAAAAATAATAGAACTAAACTCCATAATATTAAAAACATATCATAATAATATCTATTTTATATTCAACCCATACGATTGTTACAATGTTATATAGGAAAACTATTTTCTATAATAGGGGAGATCAAATCTCTACCAATATCTTACACACCCCTATAATATCTCACACTAACAAACTGACTATAAATGAATATATTATTATCATAATATATTTGAATAACCAATCTAATAACTAACTCACCAATATACTATTTACCTCTCAATAAATATTAAATGTAAATACTCATGTAAAATATAATTCCTAACATTCCCTCCCCTTAGTTTTTACATGATGCAAAAAAATTCACACTCTCACCTATAGTATTCTCACCCCTATGGCATGCCCTATTTGTATCATGACCTTGAAACAAATAAAGGTTCACTCCTTCCATGGTTTTAATCATGTTTACCATAAACCTTGATATGAACAAGAACCTCCTTTTACCCATTGTTCACCTCTGATGGTTTTCTAGATCTACCACAAACCTTTTTCAAGATCCATTAATTGAATTACATTGGTGTTTTCTCTCCTTCCACTATGTTTTCGCATCAAGTAATTCTTTTGGAATTACACAAAAATTTCAAATATTAAATAAGCATGCACTTATATTCTTATTTTTTAGACACACAATGGAAATTATGAAAACACACACTAAGTATAATATGTCACCAAATTATTCTGGGCCCCATCATTGGTGATTGATAATAGGCTCTATAACTTCTAAACTTCATTTCCTTTTTCCTCTAGTTGATGAAGTTTCTCACTCAGCTGATGAAGTCATGAAGCTCAATTTCATGTTGCTTTGAATGGAATGGGGTCTCCCTATAAGATTGATATTTTTGACATTTGACTCAGGAATCAGGGTCGCTCAAAAATGCATTTGTAAGGCAATTTTTTTTTATTTTCACAATTTTTTTATTTTTGAGACTTTTGACTCTTGATAAATACATAACACCGATGCAAATATTTTTTGACAATAAACTAGACATAGTTTATAACTAACACTTTTGAATTTGTTTTGTACATCTGACAAACTTTGATTCTTTTAATAATTTTTACAAGGAATTTTGATAATAATAACCACTGTAAAAACTTAGCATCAATTTTTAATATAGAAAAAGGATATAATTAAAAATTTGACTGAATAATATTTACATAACTACAAATAAGTCTTAAATAACATTATTAAACTTTGACAAATTTATAGACTATGAAAGACCACATGAAAATAATCAGTTAACTCTTTACCTATCTATATTATGATTTGACCTATGACATGAACAAAAGATAAAACAAAAAACTTATTAAATGTCTAACTAATACTATGATCTTATGGAATGGTTGATGAGTGCATAAGGATGTCATGGCACAATAGGTAATAAGCAAAATGGATCATGAACTAGTATGTCGAAAAGATCATATTAGAGAAGATCTATACACATATCTACATGGATGAATTGACTTAAATGGTCAATTTCCAAGGGGATGTAATTTGATGTCAGATGTATATTCTAATGCAATTGATGTCATGGAAAAGCTATAGAATGAGATCTGAGTTCCAGATGGAAATATAAATCTGTGCTCTGGTGATTTGATCAATGCCAATTCTATAAGAATTGATCTATGACTAGGGCTGAAATTATTCAAGTCTAATTCCTAGAATCAAGATGGAATTATTTGACTTTAATTCTCATAATAATTATTGAATACTAGTTAGAATAGATATATAGTAAATAATAATGTATGTTTCTAGAATGTACAGGTTGTCATTCATCTATTAGGTAGTGTAATATTTTTTCTAGCTTAGGAAAAAGACCATGTAAATTGTTCACTTTCCTTGGTATGCTTTGTATTTGCCTTTCACTAAATCTTCCACTACACTTCACACAAAATGTCAATCTTTCAAGACACAAGCATGAAAAAATCATAAAAATAGGCTAATTTGCATGATGAGAGTAACCATGAGTTTTAACATGTTTCGCTCAATTTTTGGATTTGAAAGGTGGAAGAACAAAAATACAGTGATATAAGCCAAAAATATAATCACTTTTAACAAATTATTGTTCATCAAGGCTATGATTCAAACTATGGAATATAAATCCTTTAATCCATACGTCTCCTCATTTTCTCTTAAAAAAGATTTATGAGAAACAACACTAACTTCTATATTACTCAAATATTTGGCATGGAACTTATAGGTTTGTTACTCTAGAACTACATAATAAATTATTCCTTTCAAGCCACATGTAGGTAGGCATATGAAGTGTATTTGGGACTACACACATAACAAATTTAAAATAACTAACCCATTTGAACCTCCTATTCTGATACTAGATAATGAATTTGGTTTATATCTGATCATGATTAACATTGAAAACAATAGAATCAAACACCATAATATTAAAAACACATTATAATAATATTTATTCTATATTCGATCCATACAGGTGTTACAATGCTATATAGGAAAATTATTTCCTATAATTGGGTAGATCACATCTCCATCAATATATCACACACCCTTATAATAAATCACAATAACAAACTGACTATAAATGAATATATTTTTATCAAAGTATATTCAAATAACCAATCTAATAACTAACTCACCAATCTACTATTTACCTCTCCAAATGTAAATACTCATGTAAAATATAATTCCTAACAATATGCACTCACCATGAGGATGGATGGATGGAACATGAAACAAAACATCTCCTCATTTGGTACCCATATCTAATCATGCAAAAATCATCCAATTAACAAGTAAACTTCTAAATCATATTACATGCATTCTAAATTCTATTTAAATTTATAGTAATTATAACTATTCAATAAAAATATAAATACTAAGATAATTTTGAAATTTCATAGTGGTAAATTTATATTCTAACATTTCAATGAGGTGTTTGACTAATTATGTTATTTCAAGTTATCTTAAGCATTTATGAGAAGAAAGTAATAATCTATTATTGTTTTAACTCATAATGAATTTTATTTAATAATGTTTTTATTTTATAAGGAATGCACATGTTAAAATTTTGAATAGGTGAAATCATTGTGATTATTTTGTCACATTTTATATCTTATTCCTTATGCTTGAAATATTATATTTTAATATTCATGTGAGATGAAACTCAAGAATGCTCATTGAAAATAATTTAAACATTTGACTCTGTGTTTGAGAAACTAGAACATTTATATGTTTTACTTAAATTAATTTGGACTGAGAGTATTTATTTGCCTTTACAATCACCTTGAAGCCAAACAAATTGAATCCATTTGAGTTTAATTATTGTTTATAATTTGAAATAATTTCCCCGTCATGAGTAATGTCATTTTGAGCTTGCCTCTCTTAATTTGAACCCTGTCTTTGCTAACTTAGTCATTCTTTCCCTTGGTTGAGGTGCAATATCTAAATAGTGAAGTATCTTAATGCACTCACATAGCCACTATAAATTATTTTTCTTTACTTTTTATATCGATGTAGTCTTAAGATTATTTCTTATTCTTGGCCACTACTTGTGTCTTTATTCTAGAAAACATGACATTACCACATGGAAAAGTTACACTATGCAATAACAACATGCCCTTAGCTTTCCACTTGGACCAATTGGTGACTCTATGAGATGAGAGCACAATATTTTACCATGTGGTGATATTTAAATGCTTGGACTCATGGTTATTGCATTAACCCCAAGGCTTGTGACTATTATATGGCCCCATGAATGTATTGGTTTATGAGATCCACTTTATAATGTAGACTAGTTTCCCTATTAAATTTCTAAAAAGTTAACTTATCCTTTTATATTAAGTTGTGGTGACCTTGTTATATTTATATTACCACTTTATTAATTAAGTTGTAAGGATTTTTATATGTAGGCCTAATAACCATAGTCACTTGAGGGTCCCATGATTATGTCACTTGGAAACTGATTTAGCCTCATGGAGTAGGGTAATTACAAAAAGTTGGGGGATAAAAAGGGGCATACCCATGAACATTTTTTTTCCTAAAAAATAAGAAATCTCAACTTCTATATATTATTTGAGATGGCTACACTCAAAATTTGAAGATGATATAAGAACATGAACTATAAAATTTGTGAGTCTAGTTTCTAAGAAACTAATTTTAGTAAAAATGGTCAAGTATAAGTGGTCCAAACATCTACAATTCAAAGAGGAACTCCTATTTTTTATAAAAATATAATAAATAACTGATCATGTGGCCACTTAATTTTTGAACATTGTTTAGTATTATTTAAAACCCTTTGGTGGAAAGTTTTTTAAAATCATCTAGTTTGTTAGTTTGTGAGATATTTGTAAAGATAAGTGTTGAGTTGAATATCCTTATAGGAGACACATGGTGAAATATGGGCACTCCCATGTTACAACCTTCACCTCATGTCTTGTTCATGGTGAACAATACTAAAGTACAACATATTATAATTCTCCATGATGTTGACATCGAGATCATGGATTTCATATTTTGCATATATTTGAGGTGACAGAACTTACTAAGGCTAAAAATTACCCTAAATTTCCTAGAAGACCCTAGTTTTATACCAATAATGCATATATGTCCTTAAAATAATTTTACATGATCTTATAAAATGGAAGTAAGGGTGTGGTGATCCCACTAACAACTGATAAAGGTCCCCCTTGATGGAAAGTGTTGAGTTTGTGATTGAGTTAAATATTATTTACATCATCCTAACATGTAATAGGGAGATCCCCAATCTATGTGGGATAAAATCTTGAGCTGAGATGACACCTAGTCCACCTTTGATACCACAAGCATTGTTTGCAACCAATAGGTGCAAGAATCATATGGGGTCATTAGATAAAGGTATAGGGTGGTGTGGTCAAACCTCCTATTTTAATGTGTGCATGAGGTGATGCACACCAATGATAAAGATACCCGCATAAGGAATAGACACCATTATGGTATCATATGATCAATACCCTATCTGCAAAGCATGTAAAAGGCCCTATGCATTAGTATCAAACATCCTTTGAGTAGTAATTAGATGTGGATGTCATGAGATGTATCCAAAGTGAGAAAATAAAATAGGATAAAATTCATCACTCTATAAAAATTATTAGTCCCACCTTTTTGTTTTTACCACATGAGACAACCCAAGACACAAGAATTAGTTAGGATGTGTGAGGATAACTGGGTATATAAAAGTGCATGGTGAGTGCAAAAGAGGTGGGAAAAGACTAAAAATAAGACCTGACACTACTATAACATGATAACAAGGGAAATTTATTATTGGGAGGAGACCCCAACCATGACATTTTTGGGATGAAAGAGTGATAGCTATACTCAGTGATACATGAAAATATCCCATAGCATTTCAAATCTTGACATCTCAAGCCAACATTAGCTTCTTATTTCTTGAGCCATGGAAAATAAGTCTTTGGCCATTTAATTTGTGTAATTTTTCATTTTTATATAGTAGTGTAGTTTATTCATAATCATGGTGGATGAGCACAAAATGTAATAAAATGTGCATGCTACATAATACTAGTAGGGCGAGAAAAGTGACTATTTTCTTTTGAGAGCCTTATACCAGATATCAAAGTTTTTGGGCAAGGATTGTTGCAGATAAATTGTTGAAAATGGAACTTTTTACCAACTAAAAATATTGATACATGTGCATGCACAACCTCATATGTGTATAAATAAAATTTCACCATGCTAGAGGACTAGGCATAGATTTTATTATGGGGTGGTTGTGCTTAGGAAAGAGAAATAAAGGAGTGCACATCTCTTATGTCTAACCATACATAAAATATCATGGAGATATAACTAAGGAAGAACAACATAGGAAAATAATAAAAGAGGAACATGCATATGGATTAAGTAGAAGAAGGAAAGCACAAAGAAGGATCTCTTGTGCATGGCAAGTTAAAAGTACAACACAAAGATCGATGACACAGAGTGACAAATAGTCAACTCACCAATTGTAAAGATGATAGTTGGCCACAATTAACAAATAAAATGAAGTTAAATTTTGTAAAATTTTAGAGGCTAAAATCATGACTTAACCACATATTGTCAGGAGTTGAAGGGCTTGAGGCATGAATCATAAATACACATATCATAATTTAAGAACCCAAGGTATGAATTAGCTATGCTACCCTAAAATAGTCATTTAAAGTAGGTTATGGAATTATAGAATGCTAATTACCAACCTACAAACCAAATTAGTTAGTAACTCACCCTCATAGCTATAAATAGGGTCATTTGGCCGATGGAAAACATTACAAAGAATAGTTCTATTTAAGGAGGCTGATAATGAAATAGGGTTGGTGTTTTTGAAGAAGGTTTTAAGTTATCCATAAAAATAATAAGCTAAGAGACTAAGGATAATGCTTCATTGAGTGTGAATAAGATGGCCTATATCCATTAAAGGGATCCAAAGATCCTATATTATATAACCAATGGGTTTGACACCCCATGAAATCTGTACTGCAAATAAAAAAAGCTATCTATTGTAACTACTTAGTGGTATGGGCTATGAGAGGTGAACCAAGAGAAATGATTTTGGAGGGGTATAAGAGATGGTAAGAATGTCAATTAGTGGAATAATCATGCTCTTAATCTTCCAACTAAATTGTTGGATAGAAGATGACTCAAAAATAAGTTAGGGATTTCCATCAAGTGTATATGGATAAAGAGTGGGTAATGAAAGAAGATTAAAATCCCTCTACCAAGCATAGGTGGGTAGAGGGTATGAATCATATGAAGTATATTTAAATGAGAGGAAGTGGATTAGAAATGGCAAGTGTAGTTTTGTGCCGAAAATTATTAACAACTCTACATGATAATAGAATGGATGGTGGGGTTACACACATAAAGGATGATAGGACCTAAAAGAGAAAACCAAATGGATAAACAAGGAGAGGAGATAGATGGTTTGTGCACTACCATACTTGGTAGTGCTTTCCTAGACCTACCTTGAATTAGAGGTAAGTCTTGACATATAACCTCATGGTGAAGAAGTTAGGGATCCCTTCCTCATTAGATTACTAAGGATTTATAGGAATTTGATGACACTTTTAAGTTAAATCCATGTGTATCCTATAGGAAAGTGGCATGTAAGTAGAAATAGGTGCTAATTTGAAGTTTACACACCCTAGAGGAAAGATTTAAACCCATCAAGAGTAAAAGTAAGTCTAAAGAGGCATGATGATTTTTTTAGGCTATATAAGATCTCCCAATCTTACCCACATAATTATAAGTATAGGAGGCACAAGGTTTTCATGTAAAATCATGCAATAGGTGTATGGTTAGATGGCTAGAAGAGCCATTAAGAAGTTGGTACATGTAGTCAAAAAGCATGTACCCTATCAAGAAGAGCTAGGTTCAACACATAAGGATGAAAGGTACATGAAGGATAAATTTAGAAATAAATTAAATAATTAGGAATTTACTTTATAATTTAAAGGATAACATAGTGTTAAACTTCATGGAATAACCCACTATAAGGAGGAGGAGATTGAGCTGACACGCATAATGTAAAGTGCACAATCTTTCTTCTAGATAAATAGAAAAAACAAATAGTACAAGGGTATGGACCCACCCATGATGGAGGAATTATATGGAATATTTCCCAAGTTTTAATTTGTGCTATAAAAATAGATAGTATCTCATAGGGAGGCATGTAACACAAAGGCTTGCCAAAAAGGGTAAATCTAGACGAAGTAGTTTCTTATGGTGTAGCTTTGTATACATATATATTAACTAATTAACACAATATAAATAAATAAATGTGTTGTTAAAAGATGTAAAACCATGTTAGTATGGGGTTATTTTGACCCCATAAATTGGCTAAGTACAACCCAACCTTAGATCATGTGTGAAACTAGTGAAAATAGAGAGTGGTGCTAGTAACCTAAGTGATTGTCAAGCAATGCACACCAAATAATATACCTTATACAATCACATGCCCATCATGGTCTACCATTAAGGTAGGTTTGATCTAAAAATAAAAAATTCCACGTGTGAAAATTGAAAAAATAGCATGATCAAGACAAACAAGACTACACTAATCAAATAACTCCAAAAGAGATTATGGAGATAAATAGTAGAAGTTATGACTAATAGTTGATCTTGAAAAGAAGTTAAGATTTTATGGTAACTAGGGTGGTATATGACCTTGATCATACTAGATAAATAAATTATAAGTGGAAAAATATCCCATTGACCACTAATTGGTGGAAGTTAAGCTACTAAGTGACATGTAGAACCCGTTGGAAGCCTGTTTAAGGTAGACACTTGAGAAGTTGAGGACAAAAGGTTAGAAGTTTTTTATCAATGAAGATAAAAAGCAATACCTTGGATTGATTATGTCAAAATAATTATAGATAATTATAACTAGAACAACATTATAAATTAGATCTTAGGACTAGTGGTGATACTTTGTAACATTGTAAGTGTTATGATAAATATTAGCACTATCTATGTTGTGATCAAATAACCTTGTTATCTTTATGGCTATGTAATGATTGCAATAAGGTTATATTCTTTCTAGTAAGACATTATAATTTACAATATAATCACTAATGTATTTATGAATCAATTTATGAGAAAATTTAGACCACCCCATTGTATGTAACTACCCCTAAACTACCTTGGTTCCCTTATTTATGCTTTGGGAGATCACGCAAGGTCCCCTTGTGTGATATGTGACACATAAGGTTAAGTTTTGGTATCCTAAGATCATGTGTGTAAGGACTAGTGACCGACTAATCAAAACTATATCAACATATATATAAGGATACAAATAACTTTTATAGCAATAGATCTTGCATTTACTTATATGTTAGTGATGTCACTCAATGGAGCCATTAATTTATAATATGGATATCCACACTCAATAGCAATGGTATAGGGTTCCAAATCCTATTTTTATAACTAGATCCCAAAGTAAATCAAATTATATATCAATGATAATAAAAAGGTGTATCAAGGATATAATAATGATACCACATGCAAGGAATTAGAAAATAAGGGTAACATTGATCCAAGATAGTTGTAACATACTAAACTATTAGGAGATTAAGTGGTGAAATGGTCAACAAATGGATGGTATATGTAACCTAAGGTGATAATGAAAATATTAACCCTATAGGTATACCATATTGGTCAATATAAGGAGTAACATAAATAAGTATAAATAACACACAACCACTATAAAAATAAGAAAAGCATAACTTTCTACTAAGAAAATAAATGATATAGATTAGAATAGAAATAATTACCATTGTTGTGACTTGATTAACACATCAATTTCCCTCTTGGATAAAGTTGTAATTTTTAATATATTATTTAGGATTAAGAAATCAAATGTAAATAATAATACCTAGTTATCCTTAGTTTGTAACTCCAAAAATTGGGACAACTCCTTGACACAACTCCTTATATTGAGATTCAAAGACCTTTAAACAAGACTAGAATTCCAAGAATAAGATTTTAATCAAAATATCCTCCTTTTACTAATTAAAGATATAATATGAGTGAAAATAGAGTATATGAGTGTTTTATATGTTTGAAAATGATAATATTAGCCTTATATATATGGCTCCAAATCCAAAATTAATCCTAAACTCTAATTTGATGGTATTGGCCATGTCAATATAGTAGAAAAGGATGTTGAATGACATAGAATTGTATCATCTAGTCCAATATAGTATAACTGACATAGATAAGATTGTAAATTATACCAAACAAGATAATACACTACATAGAAAGATAAGACTAAAAATTATACTGAACAAGCTGATACACTATAAGGAAATACAAGGGTGAAATAAAATATATTGGTCTAGACAATATATAGGGAAATAAGGTGGCTATCAAGAGTGAACAAAAATTAGATGGAGAGGTAAGACAGAAAAAGACTCAAAGGAGTTCAAACTAATGAAGGTATGATAAAATAGTATGCAAAATTATCTTACAAAGGCATGAGTCAACCCCTAACCCATTCCCAATGCACTCTTTAGGACATGCACCGAGGGAGATTGATGCATCAATAAGCCCCTACAAGAGAAATTATCAATAAAGTTATATACATGAAAAAATATGTATACACATAAAACCTTCTAAGTTTATAACCCTATTAAGATAGTTCCACCAAGGGTTATTTGGAGACCATTAATCACCTTAAACCATAAAAACCAAGATTTACAAGGGCATGCTACTACTAGCCAAATATGTTTGTTGATGCATTCAAGTGGGTAAGAAATGTATAGAAATCCAATTTTTTATAAGATGTAAAAAGAATGATCCTCTTCCTTTTATTCCAATTATAGTTTATGATCCTCTTCCTAAATTAGGATTAGGTTTAATAGGGATAATCAATCATCCATCAAGTGTTGGGGATAATTATATCCTAACTACTACTAATTACTTTACAAAATGGACTAAAATTGTAGCATTAAAATAAGCCATTGATAGAGAGATAAACAACTTCTTTGAAGACATTGTCACAAGATTTAGGGTCCCTAATACAATAATTAAATATAATGCTAAATCATTTTTTGTGTGTTAAAATAAAATATTTTTCTTTTAGGTATGGTATTTAGTTAAAAACGTCATCAAAATACTACCCAATGGTAATGAAATTGCAAAGTCTTGTATTAAGAACCTGATCAGGTCATAAAGAGGACTATAGAAGAGAATCAAAGGTAGTGGAATGCTAAAATGAAAAAAGGCCTTTTAGATAATATAATAACAACCAAAAAGACACTCAGTACTTCCCCTTATGTTTTTGTTTTTTTTAAAAAAAAGGCAAGATTACCTTATTTTATATATCTCCCTACTTTATAATTCACACATCAAATGAAGTTAGAACACATAAATGTTATGACCATAAGAATAACATAACTATCAAATTGTAAGATAAGAGAGAATAATATAAGAATAACTTTCAAATGAATCAATAGATGATCTAAAGGTGTTTTGAAATAATGTCCTCACCCCAAGGTTCAAAGAAGGATATTTAAACTCAAGTTGGTTGAAGATAAAGTTAATCTAAGTAAACATTTAAAGTTTGATTCCATTTGGAGTGGGTCACATCAAATAACTAGCTACAAGTAGAGTAGTTAGTTTAAACACTCTAAGCTTGATGGAAAATCATTGACCTTCCCAATTAATGGGATGTATTTGAAAAGTTACCCTTAGAGGTATGAAAAAAATGTATATGTGAACATACATGTATTATATTTTTCTCATTTATTTTTGTTTCCTTGTAGTTCCAAATTTACCTTTTGAGATAGGATAATCTTTCTTGTATAACCCTTGAGTTTTTTTTATAGAAGTTATAATGTTTTATGGGTGTTATGATTGTTTCACTAGAGGGAGATTAAAGCAACTAGAAACATTATGAACTTTGGAATCCAAATGTTTTAACAACGTTAACTTAAGACATGGTCAATAAACTATTAGGTAAAAATGGCGCTCTTGGATAATTTACCCATGATGGGGCTCTCAAAATTTGATTTATTATTCCAAAATAGGAAAATAGATACTTATTGAAAAGTAATTTCTACTTTCTCTAAATAATACATTTACATAAGACCATTATCCTATTTAATTCATGTAGGCTAAGATGGGTGTTGTAAGGGAATAATGTGTGTCAGATCACTATTCACTATCACTATTCATGGTGATGTGGCAAGTGATTCAAATGATGATGCAGTAAAGTATGTGATTTTTGGATGATGTGGTATGGCCCATAGAGCATATTCATGGGGTATAGTTGATTTGAAAGAGGTGGAGTGTGGCATCCCACTAAAGGACATATCCTCTTGTCCTTAATGATTCACATCACATGGGAAAGATGTGGGACATATTCCTAGGGTGGCCCATGATTCTCAAAAGTCAAAAATTAATTGAAATTTGTTTGAGAATCTTGTGTGCACATAGAAGAAGGGACAAGATTTAATATTCATGATTTGTACTAATATGTGTGAAGGTGTGGCACCATTTTAGAATCATGTAGAAGTGGGGATGATATTATCTAAAGTGGGAGATTTGCTTTTGACTCTTGCACATAATAACAAGCTTGTCCATATGGATCAATAGTGATCCCACTAGAAGGGGGTGCATTTATTATTTTGTCCATGAGGTTTCCCTCTTTCTCTCTCTCCCTTGTAAATTTTATATATTAGTAAGTTCTCCCTTTATTAAATCATCTTTTGCTAAATTATAACTCTGTCATGTCTTTCATGACATTGTTTGAACTTCTATTCATTCAACCATCTTCCTTAGACAAAAACCCATAAGAGATTGAGATCATTGGATGAAACCCCATTGATTTCTAAGATCAAAGGATGGAACCCCTTTAGTTCAGTAAAACAATCTCACTTAGATATTATTAATTTAGTTCACATATTGTTGTAAGAAGTTATTTTTTCCTTCGCTTATATGTATTATTCAATTGTTTGAGTAAATATTATAGTTGGATATTATTAGTTTGGATATTTCAATTGTATGTCTATTTCATCTTATATGTTTCATGTTCATTCAACAAGGTTTTTAGTTTGAAATCTAGTATTATTGAAAATATCCCATTTGGGGATATTACAATGGTATCAGAGATGGTGATCTTGTTGGTCTATTCATAAGATAACCTTTATTGCATATTTTTTATTTAAATATCTTGGTTTAGAAAGTGATAATAATAAGAGGACAATGGATGAAGCCATGAATGAATTTTTTCAAGCTATAGAGAGTTATCAGAGGGTACTGAGGGAAATATACATAAAATATTGGATGAAGGTTGTAGGGTTTAACCTTAGACATCAAGAGTCTCCCTTAGAAAAAAATAGTATTAGTGATGAAGGCTTGATCACCTCATAGGAATTTACCCTTGATAATAATGGAAGAGAAAGAAATCATGGGGAAAAAATATAAGGAAGAAGGGAATTTAGATTTTCAAGATTGGGGAAAGAATGTTGTGATTAAAGCACAATTATTGAAGGATAATATTGACAAACCACTTGCTGATTTTACAAATAGCAATGGAGACAGACACGTGTGTGAAAAATAAATGGGGAATCACAAGGATGGAAGGGTTTCCACCACTCCCACTTTTCCAAAGGAGGAAAATATTTTTGTTTGTATCCCAAGGTATGACAATTCTATATTAATAATTACTAATGATTGTATGTACAAACATAATAAAGAGGAAGTCAAGGATGAAAACACGTCACCTTTTGAAGGCACAAGTGAGAAAGTTGTCCCTATTTAGCTCATGCTCATAATTCCACTAGGGAGTGAGACCATGCTACAATACTGATGAAAATTGGCCTTGCACTGATCTGTAACCATCAAATTTTGAGCTAACTTCTCATACAGGACTATTTAGTTTAATCATTCCTTGTAACCCTATTTTCCCTATTTATTGGCCATAACTTTTTATAGGTTAACTAAATCATGAAATTAAAACCATTTATGGATACCCATTAAGCCCTTATATAACATAATGAAAAATCTCCTAAGGTTGATTTGTACAGAATTATACTTTCTTCTTTAGGCCCTGTTTCAATTAGCCCTCCTTTTATGCAAAACGTCTTGTCCAGAGTGAAGTACGGACTTTATAATCAAACCAGGCATCATTCCAGATACCCATTACCTTCTTATAGGTGAATAAATTGTTTTTTATGGCACTTCTTTGGAGAAATCTACTTTTCCTATATTGGCCTATGTTCTTCCCTTCACATGCACCTAGGTTTCACTTGGCAATTGTCCTTTTTCTGTATTTATCCATATTTTAACACCTTGAAACCACTTACAAAAGTTTTTTAACATCATCAAGGGTAATATTGAAAATTTTCAAGAGGTTTCAAGCATTTAAACTCATTTTTGAGGGCTAGACCCTAATTCAGGGTTTTTTTAAAGCCTGTCACAGGCCGAGAGCATATTTATTTTGGCTGGGAGTGTTTTACCCTATTTCAAGGGTTAAAATCAGTTTTATAGTGTCTATCTTGATTCCCTAAACCTTCTCCAATCATCATCCAATTCATAACAACCTCCTATACCTTCCAATGCTTAACATCTCACTTGTTTTTGACTGTATTTATATGACAGTCAGCAGGGTTCTTAGTTTCTTCTCAAATACAATGATCAATAGACTTTAAAGAGGATATACAAACATTTACATACCTTAAGTTACTTACCCATTCCCATACTCATGTCAAAGATGACCTTATCAATCCATTTACCTTGCAAAACATGCAAATCTCTTAACTTTTCCTGTATACTGGCACCTACAGCCCGAAAGCTAATTGTGGGAGATTTTGGATATCAAGAGGGTTTCTAATGCCTATTTATTCTTAATTTAGGTTCATTATTGCCTTATAGATATATTTCCTTGTCTTTTCAGAGCCCATACAAACATTCATACGTTGATTTTACCTTAGACAATGAGTTGTAGGCCTACATGCCTGAATACCTTGTTTTAGGGCCTGTTTTGGATTCTTCTAGCATTCAAAGTACTTTAGGACCTCTTGGTCACAGAATATTAGTTTAAACTCATTATAAATATTCCATAACCATTTTACATGTAGCTTTATCAATGTTCTATAGAAAAACTATCAAACACATTCATACACACACATACATTCATATATGCAGGCCTGCCACCAGAATTCATAAAGAAACCATCTATGAAACAAAACATTAATTATTTCTTAGATCCAAATGGAAGACGTACAATTCAATATCAATGTCCATGGATTTCAAATCCTTGATTTCTCCTTCAAACATTCTCTTGTCTTTAATCAAAATTGTTCCTTCTTTTTAACTTAACATCTCTTGAGTGAGGTCCTCCCTCACTGTTTCTCCTCTCTTTTCTTCATTCCATCTTCTTTCCTTTCATGAGAGGACCTTACCTCTCTGTCCTTCTTCTCTTCTATGCCCCTCTCATCCTCTCCTCTCTTTTCCTTCTCTCTCCTTAATGAATTCTTCTTTTTTTCTCTCTTTTCAAGAATTTCCCTTCTAACTTCTACGCCCAAATTGGGCTTAAAGCAAAACCAAATGTTGTTTGTAAGTTTCAATAATATTCTAAGGTTGAAAATAGTTTCAACCATTTCCCCCTGATTTTCTCAACAGCCTAACCATCACTTTTTACCCTTTCACTTTTAAATTTTGACCATTACATTTACTTTAAAGGTGAAATTTTGAAATCTACACAATTTGGAGGGAAAACCAGAATTTGAAATTTCCCACTAGAATTTCATTTGCATTTGCAGCTAGTCCTCCATGGTGCTAATTTAGATGCTCCTGCATCATACTCTCCCTCTAGAAAATATTTGAACCGTAGTTCAAATGTCATGCTTCCTCCTCACTTTAGTCTTCACTTGTATACCTGGATCCCAAGGTCTTGTTGCCAATACCAATGCTTGTCTTTGACAGTCTTTGTCTTTCATCTTGCTTTTCTTCCTCTTCTGTTATGTTCTCCTCATTTCCTTTTCAGCTTCCATCTCCCACTTCCATGATTCTTCATATTCATACATATCTTCTAGATCTTCTTGTTGTTCTTCTTGTTTTGTGAGCTTCTCCAATGACTCATGTATGTCATTCATTTCAGCAACCTTCCTACCTGCATATAAAACATTCAAAGCCACCTTAGAATCAAAATATTTAGGCCATGAAACCTCTTGGTTGTCTTCACATGCTTGCTCTTGTTCCTTGACCAACACTATCCTTGCCTCTTTGCTTTGCTCTTTTCTTGTTTTACTTTTCCCAATGCTGTCTTCACCATGGCTTGTACCTTCCTTCATCTCTCTTGAATTACCAAACAGCTCCTCCAGCATCTTCAACTCTTCCTTTATTAAGATCTCATCTATCTCACTATTTTCTTCATCAAACTTGGGCTGATCACTCACAAGGATTACTTGCCCTTTACCTCTTATCTCTTCTTTTCTTAGCTTGTCTTCACATAAACCAACTTCTTCTTCAACATCATTATACTTATCAAATACAATTCTAGTGTCCTTACCTTCTGTCTCTTTGCTTTTTTCAATCTCTTCTTGAAGCCATCTTGTTTGTACTTTGGTTTCACTGAGGCATTGCTTTGCTGCATACTCTGCCCTTTCCTCATCATCCATCCATTTGGAAGTCTCTCCTTGCTGCATATTAGTCCTTACAGCCACTTTCCATCTTTCATTTCTCATGAAAATATCATTGAAAGATTCAAAAACATCATCACGAACAATTTATTTACCTTTCATCTTTGCATCCTCATGCTCTACCTCATTATTCTTTGAGAAGTTTTCTTTCTCATCTTCATTCTCTTGGCTACTTGAATCACCTACAGTCCTCTTCCATTGACTTCTTAGTGTTGTTATCTCAACACTCACATCTTTTCTCTTTGCCTTCTTAGGCACCCACATTTGATTCTTCTTCTTATCATTTGTCTTCATGAGCCATTTAGGCATCCTGTAACCATGCTCTTGTACCAGCACTTCCTGTTGCTTGGGAGTTTGCTTCTTCCACCATTTAGGCATCACATACCCATGCTTAAATTCTCTTTTTGAGGGCTCTATCATCTTCCTTAACTCTTGCACCTGTACATTAGCAGCTTCATGCTCATAATAACAATCAAAATCAGGTCTTAACACTTTATTTACCTCTTTGATAGCTTGTTCCACAGAGAAATCTTTCTCTCCCTTTGTGCTTGGTTGCTCTCTTTCTTCCTCTTGGCCTTCAATGGCATCATGGAATTCAGCTTCCTTTTCTACCTCTTCTCTTGCTTGTATGGGTTCTTCAACACCTCCTTCATGCATTAACCAATGCATCTCTTCTTTTTTATCAACAGTAGCAAACTTTCTCTTTACTCCTACACATTCACTTGTATACTTGGTGTCTTCTCTTGCACCAATCTCTTCACTCTCCAAGGCCCTTCTCTTGACCTTCACAAGGCTGCTCATACCTGCACTTACCCATGCAAAAACAACATTAGATATACAAACAAGAGACCACAAGGTCCCTATGAGTGCTCTTTTCATCAACACTCTCATCTTTTCAAGTGCTCTTCCTGGCACTTCATCTTTTCTCTCTTCTCTTCTCTTGTCCTCCACAATGAGAACCTTCTTCTCAACTTCTTCCTCTTGCTGCTCACTTGGCAACCTTCTTATCTTCTTCAAGCCTCTATGGGCTTCTCTCTTCTTGGCAATCTTCTTTTGCCTTCTTCTCCTCTTCCTTAGGAGATCTATTGGCCACTTTAACCTCTTCTTCATTGGCCATACCCATGCTTGCTTGTCCATCTGCATCCAAGACTCATATTCATCTTTAATCTTAGCTAACTCTCTCTTCAAATTAGCAGTCTCTTTATCAATTACAAAACTGTCCATACCTTTGATGCTTGCTTTCTTCTTGGTGTCCTCATGTACCTTGCTGCTCTGTAGTGCCTTCAACAGTACTTCCATCTCTAAGATCTTCACCCAAGTATTTTCCACCTTGGTCTCTTGATACCTTGTCTCACCCAAGCCTTTCTCCTTGACTGGTCTTTTGACAATCTCCTTGATCTCACCTAGGCCTTTTGCATCCTAGTCTTTTGATCCTTTTCTCAATCCTGCAGCAACTATTATACAACACTTCATCAAATATAAATCACAAATCCAAGCTTACCTTGCTTTGGATCTTCCTCTTGAGCATTCACTTTCTCTTCTTCTAGAGCTTCTCCAAGCTTCAAACTTCATCCTTTACCTCACCTAGTCTATTTCACCTTAGTCTTTTGGCAAACTATCCAAGCTTCTTCTTGGATCTTCACTAAGCCTTCCTTGGCTTCTTCTCTTCTTAAGCCTCAATGGATTGGCTGCCTTGAACCTGAAACTTATTCAATTGATTGATTCTCACACAATAAACTTAATTAAAATAGCAAAGATTACTCATACCTTTTCTCCACAGGGTCTTCTAGTGCTTTGTCCTGCTGATCCTCTTACCAAATCCTGTAATAACTCATTAGAAATCATAACCAACAACAAGTTACCTATTCCCAAGAGTTTCAAGCTATAATACCAAATTATGAGAGCCTACCTACTCTGTAACCATCAAATTTTGAGCTAACTTCTCATACAGGCCTATTTAGTTTAATCATTCCTTGTAGCCCTGTTTTCCCTGTTTATTGGCCATAACTTTTTATAGGTTAACTAAATCATGAAATTAAAACCATTTATGGATACCCATTAAGCCCTTATATAACATACTAAAAAAATATCCTAATGTTGATTTGTACGGAATTTTACTTTTTTCTTTAGGCACTGTTTTAATTAGCCCTCCTTTTGTGCAAAACATCTTGTCCAGAGTGAAGTATGGAATTTATAATCAAACCAGGTATAATTCCAGATACCCATTACCTTCTTACAGGTGAATAAATCATTTTTTAGGGCACTTATTTGGAGAAATCTACTTTTCCTATATTGGCCTATGCTCTTCCCTTCACATGCACCTAGGTTTCACTTGGCAATTGTCCTTTTTCCATATTTATCCATACTATAACACCTTTAAACCACTTAAATTTTTTTTTAAACATCATCAATGGTCATATTGAAAATTTTCAAGAGGTTTTAAGCATTTAAACTCATTTTTGAGGGCTAGACCCTAATTCAGGATTTTTTAAAACCCTGTCACAGGCCAAGAGCATATTTATTTTGGCTAGGAGTGTTTTACCTTGTTTCAAGGGTTAAAATCAGTTTTATAGGGTCTGTATTGATTCCCTACACCTTCTCCAATCATCATCCAAGTCATAACAACCTCCTATACCTTCCAATGCTTAACATCTCACTTGTTTTTTACTGTATTTGTATGACAGTCAGCAGGGTTCTTAGTTTCTTCTCAAATACAATGATCAAAAGACTTTCAAGAGGATATAAAAACATGTACATACCTTAAGTGACTTCCCCATTCCCATAATCATGTCAAATATGACCTTATCAATCCATTTACCTTGCAAAACATGCAAATCTCTTAACTTTTCCTGTATATTGGCACCTACAGGCCGAGAGCTAATTGTGGGAGATTGTGGATATCAAGAGGGTTTCTAATGACTATTTATTATTAATTTAGGTTCATTATTGCCTTATATACCTATTTACTTGGATTTTCAGAGCCCATATAAACATTCATACGTCGATTTTACCTTAGACAATGAGTTGTAGGCCTACATGCCTGAATACCCTATTTTAGGCCTATTTTGGATTCTTCTAGCATTCAAAGTAATTTAGGACCTCTTTGTCACATAATATTAGTTTAAACTCATTCTAAATATTCCAAATAACCAATTTACATGTAGCTTTCTCAATGTTCTATAGAAAAACCATCAAACACATTCATACACACACATACATTCACATATGCAGGTCTGTCACCAGAATTCATAAAGAAACCATCTATGAAACAAAACATTAATTCTTTCTTAGATCCAAATGGAAGACTTACAATTCAATATCAATGTCCATGGATTTCAAATCCTTTCTTGCTCCTTCAAACATTCTCTTGTCTTTAATCAAAATTGTTCCTTCTTTTTAACTTAACATCTCTTGAGTGAGGTCCTCCCTCACTGTTTCTCCTCTCTTTTCTTCATTCCATATTCTTTCCTTTCATGAGAGGACCTTACCTCTCTATCCTTCTTCTCTTCTACACCCCTCTCATCCTCTCTTCTTTTCTCCTTCTCTCTCCTTAATTAATTCTTCAATTTTCTCTCTTTTCAAGAATTTCCCTTCTAAGTTCTACGCCCAAATTAGGCTTAAAGCAAAACCAAATGTTGTTTGTAAGTTTCAACAATTTACTAAGGTTGAAAATTGTTTCAACCATTTCCACCTAATTTTCTAAACAGCCTAACCATCACTTTTTACCCTTTCACTTTTAATTTTTGACCATTACATTTACTTTAAAGGTGAAATTTTGAAATCTACACAGTTTGGAGGGAAAACCAGAATTTGAAATTTCCCACTAGAATTTCATTTGCATTTGCAACTAGTCCTCCATGGTGCTATTGTAGATGCTTCTACATCAAATACCCATGGTATGAAAGGTTTATTAACATATTGAATTCATTATTTCACACTTTAACATTTCATATTTTTGGTCCTCACAAGAATCATGCTAAAAGGGGAGTCAAAATAAGTCATATAGTTTACAACATGGGGCATGTCACATGGAAACCCTTGGGTTCAAGTTGATAAGTGTTATGGCTAAAGGGTGTGGGATCCCTAGAATATTCTAGAATATACAAAGGGTAATAATTCTAATTGCCATATATTTGGAGTTGTCCCTTTCAATAAATTAAGGAAAAAAATAGATTTAATTTTGAATAAGGTTATTGATTTCAGATTTGAGGTCCATGGTATGATTCCTTATGTGTTGGATATTGGAGATGACAACCCTCTAGTCAAAATACATAATATGCTTGCTAGAGAAAAAATGTTTTTATCTCATATTATTGTTAATCCAACGGATAAGAATGTTTCTAGGATGTATGTTAAGATGTGTATTAAATCCAAAGACACAAGTTACAACTATGAGCATGTGTATTTTCTAATGCAAGTCCAAGTTTGTTGGTGCATATGGGATACAAAAAGGTTGGTAAGGATCAAGGTAAATCTCTCATTCTCATTTTTAGGATAGCCTCATCCAAGGTGGAGATTTATCTCTTGTCATGGTAAGTACCCTTGATTTTTTAAATTTTGTATTAAGGTAACAATACATAGATAACTATGATGAGACACTTGGGAAGCATGCTTGGAAAGGGCAGTGTAAAGGGGACCAATATGTAGTTATTGAAACATTATGGCAAGGCTGGCCACCCCATGAAGATGTCCACATGGAAGGTATGATTCTCTTTTTATTTAAATTTGGTTGTTACATGGAAAGAGGTGAGCCATGTCCTTAATTTGTTGTGGGGAAGTACTTGCATAATTTTGAGACAAAGGAGTTGAAAATCAGAGTAACACAACATATGCATGGTGGATATATTTATTTATAAGTCTATGATTATGAAATAAAGGTTTCATGGAAGACTTTAATCATAGATTTCCAAGTTGATGTTGTTTATTCTTTTTCAATCAGCCAACACATGCATTCATTTACATACTTGTAAATGGATTGGAGAGAAATTTTAGTCTAAAACTGGAGCATCTCTCAATTTGTGACCATGGAGGAGTTTTGTAGTATTTTTTTCATTTAAAAGGTGCTGAATTTCAAAAAATTATAATGTGAATTTGTTTATTTCATACAAAGGATTAGGAATTATAAATCCCCATAATTGGTTTGGGATCCTCGTATTTAAAACTAGGAAGTGACCCAGATTGCTTGAAGACAAGCAATTTTTGGGAAGGGATGATATAATGTCCCCTTCTTCCAATTGAGACATTTACAGAAGATCATTGGCCTATTTAAATCCCATAGGCTAAGTTGGGTGTTGTAAGGGATTAATTATGTGTCAAATCACTATTCATAAGTTACTATTCATGGGTCACTATTCATTATCATTATTCATGGTGATGTAGCAAGTGATAAAAGTGATGATTTATCAGAGGAGGTGACTTTTGGATGATGTAGCATGGCCGATAAGATGATCTACCATGCAATGTAGTGCATATGAAGGAATGGGGCACTAAAAGACAAGTGTATTTGCCTTTTCTAATTCACATGCTTTAATGAAAACAAGGGTGAATAATTGGGGTGCCACCCTTAAGGGGAATATAAAGGGTTGTACCCAAACTATTCCTCTTAAGGGTGGCACCCCAAGGATTCACCCTTGTCTTCATTCAAGCATGTGAATTATAAAAGATAAATAAACTTGTCTTTTAGTGCCCCACTCTTTCACATGTATTGTATTTCATGGTATATCCTCTTGTGGGCCATGCCACGTCATCCAAAAGTCATATTTTATATTACATCATCACTTACATCACTTGCCACATCACCATGAATAGTGACAATGAATAGTGGCCCATAAATAGTCATGTGAATAGTAACTTGTGAATAGTTATTTAATGCACAATGATTTCCTTACAAAATCCTATAATATTTAAATAGGCTAGTGGTATTTTACAAATGTCTTTTTTAGAAGAGGGGGACTTTACATTCTCCCTTCACAAAGGTTTCTTGTCCTTAAGTAATTTGGTTTAATTCATGATTCCAAATACCAAGGTCCCAAATCAATTGTGGGAATTTACAATTCTCAATCCTTTGTATGAAATCAGAAAACTCCTCCTCTGAGTGATTGGCTCTATCATGTTTCTACTACACCACTCTGATATAATTTAGAATTTTGGTGAGCCAACTCTCTATTTTCATTTATTGCAGCCCAAAATAATATGTATCCTACTGAATCAAGTTGAGATCTCAACAAGATCTAGATTCACCCTCTGATAAGTAGAATACCTCATGAATACTAGACTCATTGATATTATTACACATACCAAAACTATAATATTCTTTATACCTTCCAATGGTATCATCATATGAGCCATTAGTCTCATGTGCTTCTTCAATGTCTGAATAGTCTCATATGGCTCATCAACAATTATTGATTTAACAAACTTCAAATTAGCATACTTTACACTTTTAGAAAAAATCATGTAATCCTCTTCACAATCAGATGCACCACATGGAATGAAAAAAATCTTTGGGATATTAATGGGAGTTCCTTGAATAGGAACATATTTTCCAACTTCCTCTTATATGGTGGACTCCTTTAAGGTGAGGTGTGATCTTGTGCTACCAAAAATAACAAGTTCATCCTTAGGAAGTTTTAAGGATGGTACTTTTTCCTCCACAATATCCTCTTCTATAATCACTTCTTCATATGATGATCCTATACAACCATCTCTTTGTGTGCACTTGCATGCACAACCTCCATGTCCAATATTGGAAACTCTACTTGGTTGATTTCTTCATCCATTGGAAAATCTTCTTTATGTGGATGGGACTCAATCATTGGAAGATTAGTGGGTGTTCCTTGAATAGGAACATATTTTTCAACCTCTTATAGGATGGTGGATCATTTCTCACTTGCCTACAATGTATCTTCAACTTGCATCCTTTGAGGTGATGAAGCCTTCATCCAATCCTTGGTTCTTATTACCCTTAGTAGTTTCTTATAACTTTCCACAACTTTCAGCAAGTCATCCATGGATTCATCCATTGTATTATTATTCATTACCACTTTTAAAATGGGATCTTTATCTTCTTATTTTGGCAAGAACTTAGGTTTCTAATCCATTGTAGTCACTCACACTCCTAAATTAGACAATATTTTCAACTTGAAGATCCGTAAAAGAGAAAGTTCCCTAATAGGATGGTAGGATACATGCCTTTGATACCATTGTAATATCCTCTTTCAAGGTATTTTGGAAATTCACATAAAAATTGACAACCAAATTGAAACACAACTACAAAATATAGATTACATAAAAATACTGAAATAAAACAACACACTTACATAAATTGATCATAATGTGATCACAATATTAGCACAAGTGTAATCCTTGGAGAGAAACACATCAATGGTTGAGAGGGT
>JARHVA010001673.1:2290000-2380000 GCA_037957365.1 Torreya grandis
AGATCAAGTTATTTGGATAATCGATCTTGGGGAGGGAAGACTATAATGTCCTCTTTTTGTAGCCTTACAACTTATTTGGAAGCTCCAACTTTCTTGGAAAGTGTTAGCATTATCAAAAGGGAATTCAATCAGTGGCACTGTGTTTAAAAGATATTTGGTATTTCATGCACCTCTTTTGTTTAGGAATGAGAACACTATTCAAAAATTAATATTCATGAGTACCATTCATGGTTACTATTCAAAGTGACTATGCATGGTGATGTGGCATAGTGGTGTTGTGGTAGAGTGATGATATGGAATTGGAGTGATCTGACATGACTCACAGGGAATCTTATGTAGACAAAAGTTGATTAGAAAGGAGTGGGGTGTAGCATTCCACTATGGATAGGTTATTTTGTCTTTGGTGAGTCACATGTCTTCCTTTTGGGTGATGAAGATAAAGATGAATAGTTGGGGTGTATCCCTAAGGTATATTCATGATTTTGAGTGTGGGGAGAAGTCAAAAAGTATTTTTGGAAGTTTATGAGCAGATGGAAGATGATAGGATTGCACTATTATAGATTTGGCTCACATGTGGAAGGAGGTTGCCATCTCTAGTGTCACATGGAAGGTGGGAAACAAAGACAAAGTAGGGTGGTTGATCATGTGATCCAATTTTGATCATTTACATGTGAGGATAAGCATCACACTATTTTTTACATGTGTGAAGGTGGGGCACCAAATTTAGAGTCATATGGGGTGGCTAATATTATCCCCCTTGATGCTCTCCTTTTTAACTTACTTTCATATCAAGACAAGCATTTATCATGTGCACACTATTAATGACATGGAGGGTGGTTCATTTTTCCTCCATGTGAATTTGTCTCTCATCTCCTCTCATTTCCTTGTAAATTCTATAAGTAGGAGCTCTCTCCTTTGTAAATGCATCTTTGAAAATCACCTTAAGCAAATATAACATTAGGACCAAGCTCATCCTTGAAACATACATAATCACTACTAAAAATTACAATAATACAATAGATTCTAATATATACATAACATCAATAGATGAAACCAGTACAAATACATAATGATATAACAAGAGACTAGACAAGTTATAACATCTAACATAATAACAAGTACAATTGAATATGTCATAATCCATTTGAACATATACATATCTAATAGATTAATATATGATAACATGAACATACTATGGTATTGGTTCCATATATAAGGAGGGAGAGAATCATATGAGCATTTTACCTCTAACCATAGACTAGGTAGTCCCTCACACACATCCTAACCAGTGAGTGGCCCTACCCTTCACAAAGGAGTAGAAGAATGTAGAGTGAACATTCAAAACCAATATGGGAACATGTATGGGTGTATACTCAAATAATGCATATAAAAATCCATTGCATTAATATATAAGTATAAAATATAGTATAATATCTATTCCATGTAGCATATGAGTAAACATGAAACTAGCAAATGCAGTGGATAGATAATGTATATAACTATAACATTACTTTGGCCAAAGCATTTTATATAATCATATTTCAATCTAGGTCTAAATCCACATAAACAACATTATTCCACTTGTTATTCCCAATTCATACAATAGTTAAATCTCATTTAGAGGAAGAACTAAACAAGTGTTTGACTTGCCTCTCAATAGATAAAATACCATAAGAAAATAACAAGCAACTGACTTGCATATCAATAAGATAAAATGTCATAAAGAAACTAACAAACTACTAGCTTGCGTTTCAATGAAATAAGTGACCATTAAGAAAATAACAAGTAATTAGATTGCATTTAAACAAAATGAAAGGTCATAAATAAACTAAAAATCTATCAACTTACATCTCCACAAAATAAATGACCATAAACAATCTATTGGCTTGCATTTCCATTCACAACTTGATCATAAAGAAACCAACAAGCTACCGGCTTGCATTTTAACAAAACAAATAGACATAAAGAAAATTAACAATAAAACAACTTAAATTTCACAAAATAAAAGTTCATAAATAAACTAAAAATATATTGGCTTGCATCTCCACAAAACAAATGACTATAAATAAACTAACAAGCAACTGACTTGCATTTCACAAAATAAGAAGATCATAATGTAAACACCCAGTTATACATAGATCACACACCATAACTCACAATTAGTCTATTCACATAAAAATAGAATATTTAAATAAATAAAATATTATTTTAAGTGATTTAAACATTCCATACAAAAGTCCATAACGCTAAATTTCATCCTTCATACACAAGAAGGTAAAAATCAACCTAGTAAAACACTAAAGCTGTATGTCTAGGTTTTACAGTTCAATAACCATATTTAGATGGAATTTACACTATGTTTTAATATATTTTACCTTTATTAAAATTATCAAGTTATCCCTATCCCAAGAGATCATAGTTTATTAAATATCATCAACCCATGATATCTATAATGTGCATCTATTTCATAGATTTAACAAGTGAGTTTTGAACTTGCTACTACCCAAGTTTTAACAAAATTATTCCTTTATATAAATAATCATCTTGTTTCATATTGAATAAGTTTATAACCCATTCCCTTATTATAAATAATATTTTATTCACTTTTATATATTCAAAACCATCCCTAACCTAAAATATTATTGAACATCAATATATATTAAACCATGTTATATATGCATTTGATTTATTTAGGCTACAAGTGGGATCCATAGTTTACACATAGTTCCAAATTTAAAGATAAAAAAATATTTTTATTAATTCCTATGGGATAAAACCTTCCCTTTATTCCATAATTGTATCATATACTAACTACTTATACTCTATGTAGAGATTTGTTGTATACTTATTTATCTCAAAACAGACCCACCTATCATATGTGTAAGTGCACAAAAAGTACATGATATTTACACATGGTATATATATGTATTGTATTAGTATCACATAAAGTGGAAAAATAACTAATTAACTCATCCAGTCATACTTAATTTAAATCTACTTATTGATTAGGTTCCAACTAGCTAGTGTAGACTTAGACACCACTGTTAAGGTTGTATAATGGACTAGTATAAGCATAATATGTAAGACCCAAATTAGGTATTATAAAACACACCCAATAAATTATTATAAATCTAATATAATTTTTTTTAATATCAGATGAAACCATGTGTTAAACTTATTTAAACACTATATTCATTCTTTGTCCATATGATGTGTTGTTTTCTACAAATAGTAATTATTTTAGCTATACATCGATGGCTAGTTTTTATACAAAATAATATTTTACAGTCATACATCGAGTCCAAAATGTATTAATATATTTATAAAAATCCATAACAAGTTCATTTACATCAATAATATGTTTTACCATAGTCACTACTAATTTTGAAAGATCAATTAGTTCATTTCTAGCTTATACTAGCTTTAAGATTGTTCAATGGTTCACTTAATTAAGCATAAATGAATGTAACCAGATGTAAATATTAATTTATCAAAGACTTATAAGTATTTTAAAGTCATGTTTAAAATGATCAATCATCCTACACAAGATCATAAATATCCGTAACATAATGACAACAATCTTTTTGTTTTTAAAAGGAAAAACTAGCTAGCACAATACCAAAGCACAACAAGATTTAATCAAACTCCATCTAGAATAAAATAAGATTCATATAAACATATAATGTAAATAAGAAGACTAATATGGATATAGTGTGCTTATGGGAAAGATGAATATAAGAATTGAAAGCCTTTGATTGTTTCCTTTCATGGTGAATTCCAAAGCTTGATCTCTCCATAAGATCTCCTACATGGTGCCATTGTTTAAGAATGAAGATATTATTTCTTAGATTCATATTATCCTCTAAAAGCATATAATTATATTACATTTTATTCCTCCTCCAAAACATGGTGCATTTTTCCTTCATCCTCTCCTTGGTCTCCCTTAATGCCACCCTTCTATTTCTAATTATAGATTTTAATACAAACTAATTTATTAGTCATGGAGGGTGCACTTAATTTTATTTTAATTTTAAATTTATCATAAAGGGTGCACTAAATTTTTATTTTAATATTAAATTTATATAGTGGATACCAGTTATGTAGTCATAAATAAGAAAAATGTGGAGACCCAATCCACAACATCAATAAAGGACACATGATAACTACATGAGAATTTGAAAGACTTCCCTAAGGATTTTTAGTTGAAATAAAATCATTCTAATCGTCAAATAAAATATTCATAGGACCCATAGACTATATATATTGTATAATATAAATCATGTATATATGTGTCAATTTTAGGGTTTAATGTGTTGTGCACTTACATTTACAAAATTCAAGCATGATAAGGAAAAATATCATAAATTTGAATAAAGATGTTAGACTTTGAATGGTTAATATTATAAAACTCACTCTAGTATATAAAAAATTTATGGTGTTCATTCTTGTTTCCATACTAAACAAAGCCTTTTGAGTGTTTAAGTTTTATAAATATAATTTCACAAAGCTCTACAATCTTATACTAGTTCAATTAATTTTGTTTGAGTAAAGATAAATTGGAATATATTATCCCAAAGAGGATATTTGTCCCATATTAGATACTTGTGTTTATGGAAGAAGAAAGATAGAGAAAGGTAGCAAGGAGTGATCAACCCTAGTATCCAAATCAACCTTCACTCATGATCAAAAAAACCATATTAGGTACCTTTGGCTTTCTCTACCTCTAAAATTCCTCGTGTAAATATAGGTCATTCCTCAAAGGTTGATCTAAATAATCCTATATTAATAAAACCTTATCCATGCTTTCAAATCCTAAACCCCAAGTTAGTGTTTTTGGCCACATTGTAATTAAAGATTCTAATTGATTCGACTAATAAGGTCTATGATCTTGTATTGAGAAATAAAATGAAATCCTTAATATAAATATCCTTTCAAGATTTTCTCTAGTTAGTGATGATGCTTTTGGTTATATGACTTGGTCATATAATATAGGTCCTCTTATGATTCCCCTAATTCATACATGTTTTGAGTTTGTTACAACTTGTGTCACTAATGACAATCCTATTATTAGACAGGTTAAGACCAAAAGTGTAACCCTATTTGTCATTATTTTAGTTAAGAATAGAATGAAAATGTTGCTATTTTTGGCCAAAAAAGTGCATGTCACCATTGGCAACTAGGTTTATTACTATGATAAAATGCATAATATTTCTCAACTAGAAGATTATATATTTGGAAATAAAATATCCACCATTCCCTATAGCTATCAATTAATTTAAATATAATATTTAGGATATATTAAGCATTAATGTTTTAGTTTTTCCCATTATATTGATAAGTAAGTACATCCCCACCAATTGGAAATTATATACGGGATCAAATATTTCATCTTCTTATGATCTTATCTCCTTTAATTTTAGTAGATTGATTGCTTATGAAATGCACCATGAGCTTATAATAATGAGAACTCACAAAATTTTAATATACCTTACATATTTGTCTTATATGACTATAAATTAGAACCCCTAGATATTCAAGCACCATAATCTATAAATTACCAATCCCAAGAAATGTCATCTTCCTATAATATCCTATACATCCATTCTCTCCAAAAAATCACCATATAACATCTTTGTTGAGATTTTCCTAGCACCTATGGTAGAGCTATCAAAGAATAAAATTTATATAGGTTGGTCCTACCAAGAAAATAATTTTTTCATAGGATACATGAGCAATATGGATATTTATCAATAGATACTACATTTTCTAGACTTCATGGCTTCAAAAATTCTATATTTAACCTTCTAATATATGTATCTATATACACATGATATTTTTTACTTTTATCACTTTATTGGATCTTTATATTATAGGGGATTGTTAGTACATCAATCTCTCTGAGTGCATACCTTAAAGGGTGCACTATAATTGGGGTGAGATCAGCTCATGGTACTTTAAAATATGTGTTTTCATATTTTTTTTCATAATTTCATTACTATCAATCCCTAGCCTCCTCTGAGTCTCTTTGTATCTTACCTCTTTGTCTACTTCCTACCTAGATTTGTTAGCTTCCTTATATCCCACTATATTAACCAAGCTAATATAGTTTGTTTCATAGTTAGTCTTCCCTATATTCTATCGATCAACCCAATATAATTTTGATTGTCTTCTTTCATTTGTACTATATCATCCTAGCCAATACCATGTTGATGTAGTTAACATCTTAAAATTATATTAGCTTGGACAATATTGTTAGCTTATAGTTCAAGGTCAATTTTGGTTAGATCCATATATATATATATATATATATATATATATATATATATATATATATATATATATATATATATATATATATACATATATATATATATATATATACATATATATATATATACATATATATATATATATACATATATATATATATATACATATATATATATATACATATATATATATACATATATACATATATATATACATATATATATATATACATATATATATATATATACATATATATATATACATATATATATATATATACATATATATATACATATATATATATATATATATACATATATATATATATACATATATATATATACATATATATATATATATATATATATATATACATATATAAGGTTTAGATGTCATTATTAAAATATATATATCACATTCATACACTCTACTTACACTCAAATTTCTTCCCTAAATTAGTATTTGGGATAATTATAGGTTGATAACCTTATCTTGGAGGTCAAGTCTTTGAAATTTCTAACCAATAATATTTGTCTTTATCTTACTATTTAAACTATTCAACCTATAACATCTCTTGAAAAGTTCCATTTGAGCTAAAGGGGGAGATTGAAGTGTCAACGTGTCCAGCCAAAGGGAAGTATTTGTATCTTCATACTCTTTCCTTTATTTAATTAGATGAATATATATTGTTTGGTTTATTTCTTTATGGATGTATGTGTGTATACTTTATTATGCTCTTCCTTATACTAAATAAGATGGTATTGATATAGGGTTACCTAGGTTTTCTATTTACCATATTAGGTTGAAGAGACCCCCTTTTTTTACCATTTCACCTTACTTTATTTACATAAACTTATCCATCATTTACATTTACTTTCAACTTTACAATCACTTACCCATCATTGAGCCCTAGTGAAATGTATACCCTTTGTCATAGGCTTACACTTTGGAACCCTTTCTTCTTAACATATGAATATATATTAATTTTTTCTAGGTCTACCACTATTTTATGTCCATACCCAATTTTATAAGTATATGTAGGCTCTATTGATTGACTTTATTCAAGGCTATATATATATATATATATATATATATATATATATATATATATATATATATATATATATATATATATATATATATATATATATAAGGTTTACATGTCATTATCAAAATATATATATCACATTCATACACTCTACTTGCACTCAAATTTCTTCCCTAAATTAGTATTTGGGATAATTATAGGTTGATAACCTTATCTTGGAGGTCAAGTCTTTGGAATTCCTAACCAAAAATATTTATGTCTTTATCTTACTATTTAAACTATTCAAGCTATAACATCTCTTGAAAAGTGACATTTGAGCTAAAGGGGGAGATTGAAGTGTCAACGTGTATAGCCAAAGGGAAGTATTTGTATCTTCATACTCTTTCCTTTATTTAATTAGTTGAATAGATATAGTTTGGTTTATTTCTTTATGGATGTATGTGTGTATATTTTATTATGCTCTTCCTTATACTAAATAAGATGGTATTGATATAGGGTTACTTAGGTTTTCTATTTACCGTCTTAGGTTGAAGAGACCCCCTTTTTTTACCATTTCACCTTAATTTATTTACATAAACTTATCCATCATTTAAATTTACTTTCAACTTTACAATCACTTACCCATCATTGAGCCCTAGTGAAATGTATACCCTTTGTCATAGGCTTACACTTTGGAACCCTTTCTTCTTAACATATGAGTATATATTAATTTTTTCTAGGTCTACCACTATTTTATGTCCATACCCAATTTTATAAGTATATGTACGCTCTATTTATTTAATTTATTCAATTCCTAGTCTATTCAGAGAAATAGGATAGTTATAGGTCATCCTAGCACATGCATATATTCTAGTGAACCCAACATGAATCTTATCCCACCTATGGTTAGTTTTCATTTTTTAATTTTAGATTCTTATCAATATATTAAAAACCATCATATATATTTAAATTTGACTTATCATCCAACTCAATATAATTTTCTTAATCTTAACAACTATATCGGCCAACCCGATACAAATTTATTAGTCTTAACAACTATATCAGCTACCTCGATCTAGTTCTATTTTTTTCACAATTTTATTATCCAAAAAAATACAATATTTAGTTTTCCAAACTAAGGTGGCTAGCCTAATATTATTTTTTTATAATGTAAACTACATCAACTAACTTGATATAATTCCATTTTATTAGTTTTTATTCCCAGCTATATTTACCAACCTGATACTATTCTAAGTGTTTATTTAATTCATTACATGTTGAATATTTTTTATTTAAATCTAAATTACCTATATCTATGTTATTTTTTAATATATAACTATATTATTACAATGGTAAAACTCATATAATTTGTCTTTTCAGACAAAGTGGTTATTAGTTTACCTTAGCCATGGTGTGAGGTATACTGCTCCAATACATAAACCATTATATAACACTATATATAGAAAATTTCTTCCACGTACCTAAAAATATATGAGAATCAAATATGGTTTTATTTTTATCCAATAGGAATCCATTCATCTATTTGATTTTGTAGTGCACCAGTAAATAGTTTATCCCTGAGAAGTTACTCTCAACATACCTCAAATATGGTATAGTGTGGCTACAAGATGGTGTAATCCTCCATAGTTAGTTCCCTTTGGGCCATGTTCACTATTTATACCTTATATTAGTATAAATAAGATATTTTAACTCAAACACACCTAGCTTAGTTACACCTTCATATTTTAATCATTTACTCCTATTGGGTAATTTATCAAATTTGACTAGACTGTATTGACCACTTCAATACAAATAGATTATTTTCCAAATTGTATTGGCTAGCCCAATACCATTTTTTTATTTTTTTAAAAAATTCTATCATCCAACATAAATATAGGTTTGAATTCCATTCAACTACATCAACCATCTTGATATAGTTTCTTTTGATATCATATTGTATCTATCATCTCGATACAGCCTATTTCGTATTGCATTGACTATCACAATATAGTCATTTTATTCATCTTTTAATCATATTAAAAAAATTTCAAACTATATTAGCCCACTTGATACAATCATTATTTTCTAGTTTTGATACTAACTATATCAACTAGCCTGATATATTCATTATTTCCTAATTATGTTGTTAATCATATTGGCCAACCTGATATATTTTATTTTCAAGACTCGGTAACTAACTATATCAAATAACCTAATAAAATAATTATTTCCAAATTATAATATTAATTATATTTGTCAACCTGATATAGCCTATTTTTTAATAGTTAGCAACCAAATATATTGGTTTATCCTATTGTTGTATGTTTCCCATGATCAACCTTCTTCCACATCATGTTTTCAATTTTATTCATCATTATGTCCCCTCTTAGAATATTTGTTATGAGACTCAATCCATCCAAATTTTATATTGGTTACTCTTTCATTCCTACTTTTTCCACCATTGATGAAAGTTCCTCATGTTGTAATTATCTCAACATCATCCTAGATTTATTGAATGTAACATGGTTTAAATCAGCCAAAATTTATATATAAGATATTCTAACCAAATTATTAATAACATAGACAATAACACCATTTATACTTAAATAAAGAATGAAATCCTTATGAAATTTATCCCATACACTACAGTAGTTAGGGAAACCAACACCAATGTTTGGAATCTTCCTACTAACAAAAATTTTGGGAATTCTCCATCTAATTCTAATCCTCCACCTAAATTTAATAAAAATAGAAACACCACTTATATTCCTCCTTTATATTCCTCACAAATCCTTATACAAATTATTCAACAAATAACTCTTGTGCAAGCTTCTAGTAGAAATAAAATCCTTCAATTGCAAAACTAGATCTTACACGTTGTTAATAAATCTCCCCAAATCATCTTGAATCAACCAAAATATAATTATATCCCTCCCCCTTATGCCAATGGAATCCTCATTCCTCAACCACAAATTCATAATAAGATGCTTAAAAATCTTTAAAATGAACCTTTGGCTCCTTTCATTGTGTTTATGGATATTGGAATCATTTTTCTAACCATCACATATGATGAAACTTTTGATTTTGACATACATATATAAGATTTTATAAATATTTATAAGGAATGGGTTGAAACTAACACTAACACTAATACCAATATTCTAGCTAAAACCTTTTATTAGGGTTATGTTAAAATGGTATAACCAACTTCTGAGACATTCCATTACACAACTATAAGACTTATTCAATGCTCTAGTTAAGGAATTATAACATAATAAACTTCCTTAAAATATCCTTAGTAATTTAATTAATCTTAAGCAACTTACTAATGAATATGCACATGACTTCATCAAGTGATGGAAATCATTGGCACATATAGGAACCATAACATAAGTAATTATAATCTCTTCAAACTCTTTTTTAACACTTTTAAGGCCCTTGTTTAAAACATATTTAGGATATTCTCTCCTCAAACTTTAAAAGAGGCTTTATACCAAGTAAAAAGACAATATTTCCTTATGACCCAATATGAACCATCTAAAATCACCAAAATGAATATTTTCAAACCTCAAGCAATGCAATCAATACTAATTCTTTTCAAAATAAGCCTTCATAATCTAAAGTGATAACATCCCTTTCAGATAATCAACTTCCTTCCCTCCATCCCTTTAGTGTTTAGTAAATTATGAAGTTATTATCTGCATCCAAACCATACATCTATTCTTATGCCCCCCCCATGGTATGATCCTAACAAGTTTTGTTAGTGCCATGTCAATATTGGTCACTCTCATGAAACATTTTGTGCACTCTAGAAACTTGTAGTAAATACAATCCTATGGGAAAACGTTAATCATGACCTCATCACCAAATAACATCATAAGGAATAACTAAAATCCTCTAAAACCAATATTATCATCCTAAATCCACAAATCAAATACCATCTCAAATATTTGATCTTAATACATAACATTCTAACATATTCTCTTGTGTTATTGATGTTAACTATGATCACTATTACACTAAATTTGAATTTGTGAATACATAAAATTTAAACTACCATCATAAACCCACTCACAAATATCATATCATTAAAACTAAGAATCCTTCCTCTAAAAAATTACTTCTTAAGAATACTGCTATCACCACTACATCTTCTTATGATTTTAAACCTAGTGATGAGCCTACTCTACCATCAAAGCCTCAACCTAGCCTTTCCAATCTTTCCACTACCCTACCTCCTTAATCCACTCTCACAAATCAAGATGAATATTTTTATGGTTCTAATACAAAGTCACAAGGGAACTTCCTAAATGATCTTAACTCCATAAATTTAAAGGTTCTTATAGCCTAAAATTTGAGCTATTGAATTAAACTATCTAATTTAATCATTCAAACTCCAAACCACTAAATAAAGTCTAGAGACATTAAGACCAAATGCAATATATTAAATTCATAATCCAAAATAACATTCAAATCCTAAATCTAGATGCTCTAAACCATGATCAAATGGATGTAAAAATAAAAATATTAGATAGAGATTGGATTGATTACCTTGACTCAAATTTTAAATAGTATGATGGCCTGATTATGGATTGTTGATGATAGGATAGTTGGACATGGATTCCTCACTTGATAAATAGTTAGCTCCAATGGAGGATGGAGGTTGTTTAAATATATTTTGGAGGGAGATATAAATATATGAGATTTTAAGTTGGATGAGAGAGATCAAGGGTTGAGTTTTATTTAAGGAATTTAAAATTCCTTGGAAGTCTCTAGATTTAGAGGCTTCTAAAGAGGAGGGGTGAGAATAGAGAAGGTTCTTATATTGGAGGGTTACAAAATACTTCTAAGGGGTTAATTAGGAATAGATGAGGATTAGGTGGGGATTATGGACTAGGGGTGTAGGAAAGCCTAGGCATAGGATAGTAGGTAGTCTTTGGAAATTTGAAATTCTCAAATAATAGATAAGTGGGATTAGGATAAGATAATGGGGATTTAAGAGAATTAATGAAGTGGGGTAGAATAAGTTTAGTAAATGAATGGTAATGAAGGGGGATGTTATATAAATGATTAGTAAAGGGTGGATATTAGGATGGGATTAATTAGAAATAAATTAAATAATCAGAATTAGTGTCAACTAATAAGAATATTAGTGATGTTAAATGAAGTGAGAAAATTTAGATGCATACATTTTTCCCCTCTTCAAAAGGGAATTAAAAGTGGATGAAGAAAAAGGATTAATGGTATTTAAAATAAAAATAATGTCGTGGATGGATGTTAATAGATGATGTTAGTGGTTATGATTCCCCCTTAAAGGGACATGTGAGGAAGAATGAGACAAATGGCCATTCGAAAGAATAAATGAGGGGTGGGATGCAATGGATAGATGAGGGGATGGGATGAAATATATAGATGAGGGGATGGATGTGAGTTTTTGAGAGAGATTAGGAATAAGATAAAATAAACTTGAGAAATAAGCTATAGATTGATGATGCCCTTGGTAAGGACCCATGCATAGGGAGTAGAGATGATTGGGTAATGGTTATCAATACATCCCAGGGGGGAATCAACTGGAACGTGATGAAGATAGGATTAAAAAAAATCAAAATATTTAGATGTATCCCAAATAAGGATGCATTCAAGGGAGAGTTATAGGCCATGATAATATGATTATTTGATAATATTAATGATGGGTATAGCTCAAAACTAAATTGATCAATATTATGTAGGTGATGATAGAATAAATAATATGGTTGATTGACTAAAAGACAAGGTAAGAATTAGACTATATTTCATCAAATCAATGAGCTATAATTTAATTAATATAAATTATGCCCATAAAAAGGACACATGTAAGGGAGTGATAATTGATAGATTGATCAATTAGTGATTGATGTAAGAAAGGAGGGATGTTGTGATTTTATTAGGTCTAATTAACAAGTGTGGGTGATTGATGAAAAGATTAAAGAGGTGATGGAAGGGATGATGATTGATTAATAGATTGATATTATAGCTCATGTATTAGATAGATTCAATACTGGAGTATGAGGATGCATGAGAGATATAGTGGTTGAGCTATCCTTGGGCACTAAGAAGTGTCCAAGTATTGCCTACATAGTTTGAAAAGACTTCAAGCTGATGTAGTTCTGACTAGGGGATAAATGATAATTAATGGATGTAGATGATGATGAATATTAATGATTATAAGATGATGTTAGTGATTAAAGGATATGATTCAGATGATGAGATGAGGACAAAATATTGGATGTTAGCTGGATGAGTTAAGAGGATTGGATTAGTGATGGGAAGAGGGATGATTAGATAAATGATGAAGGTGTGGGTGATCAAGCCATTAAAAATTTCATAAATCTCATCATAGTATAAGTAATCCATTAAATATGTCACTTGGTAGTATGCCCCATGATATATACATGACCAAGAGGATGTCATGCCAAAGTGCATGGGAAAGTAGCGAACTCTACATCCTCAAGGGCACTTTTGGTGTCCTCATAGCATCCTTATTCATTTCCCAATAGAAAAAAATGCATGATTTAAAAAAAACAAGAGACAAACAAGATATATACATAATAAAATACATGTAGACAAGAAAAATAGAACCAACAAGTAACACACACGAGTATCTACATGTAGTGTCCCAATTATCTTGTCTAATGATGGGATGAGTGACTAGGTGATGGATTAGATGATCATGATGTGATTATGGACTTAGGATGGAATTGGATTTGGATAGGGTGATAATGATTAGGATTATGTCAATATGTTTCCCCTAGTTGAGGATAGAAGGATGGAAGATGGGAGAAGGTCTTTGAATACTAATTTAGTATTGAAATTGAATCAAAAAGTGGCCAAAGAAGGTGATTTATAAAAGTTATGACTAAATATTAAAAACATAAAAGGTATTAAAAGAGTTCAATATAATAAGAAGAGGAGATAATTATGGGATCAAATACCTTCCATGTGATTGGATGGGTGTTAGGTATGAAGAGGAAATGATAAAGAAGATGATGGGATCAATTACCTTTCATACTAGCAAAGAAGTGATTGGATGGGTGAAAGGTATGAAAAGGCAATGATAGAGAAATGATGGGTTCTAGATTAATATATTTGACAAGGAAAAGTGTATCAATAATACCTTGGCAAGAGGATGATGAGGATATAAAGGGATGGGTGACCACTCAGATTTGGTTTCAAGACTAAATGTGGTATCCAAAGATGGGAATTATAAAATATGAAATGGATATCATATGTTGTGAAAGATGAACTACATGTAGATAGATGCAACTAGGGGATTAGGAATATGACAAGACAACATGGACTATTTTTGGTTTTTTTAATTTTTATAATTTTTTAGGGTTTTTATCATATTTCATTTTTTTGGGGCTTTTTTGGATATGTATGTACGCTATAAAAATGGGGTTAGTAGCAAAAGGAATACCAAGATTAGCAACCAAGATGAGGATGGATGGAATGATGGATTATGATAATAATGGGATGAGGGTGATGAAAAAAGGATATGAGGATCAAGGAAGGATGGAATGGGAAGTGATAATGACCATATCATTAAGGAAACAAATGTTTATTTTCCTAAGTGTCCATTGGAGGATATGCCAAGATGATTTTGGAATAGTTCTCAAGATACCTTCCTCATCCTTATGAAGGTCAAGAAGGGAAAACATGAGGGACATAATAGGATACATGATGTGATGGTAAATGATGGACCAAGGGATAGGATAGACATGGATGAATATAAAATGGATGTATTTTCCCCCCTAGTTATTGAGGTATAATGTAAATAATTGATTATTCTACCATGATGTCAAAAATTGCTTTTTATCATGGTACTTGCCCAAGGTTATAGAAGATTAGTTTTCACCATTGAATGAATGATTTTTTTATTTTTTTACTTTTATTAGGAATCTCAATTTATTATATAAGGAAGAGATTCAAGATTACTAACATTGGTTGGAGTTTTAGCCAACACCAGTTCTAGAGATGTGTGAGTTTAAGACCATATTGTCACCACTTGATGTATTAATGTCTTGGTGGCCTTTATTTATTCTTGATTTAACATCCTTCAAGCATTATAATTAGGTGTCTTTGTAACCCCTATGAGGGACAATGCTACCCAAAGATTAGAGATATGATATGGATGGGAGGATGTCATGATTATGATTATGTGATATAAGATGGGAAAGAGGGATGTGATCATGAATGATATGGTGGGATAGGGAGTGGAAATGGGGTTTAAAAATTATATATACCATTAGATATTGTAGAGGGAATAATTTATATTGGTGCCATGAGAGTAAGGGATCCAAGAACTTTTGATTTTCTTATTTTTTGACCCAAGCATTAAGAGGATGATCAGTCCTATGAGTGTTATTTTTGACTTTCTTTTGAATTGTTAATTAGATTTGAATTTGATTGCCATTGGTGCTTGATTTTAGGCTTCACCAAAGGAGATTGATTTTTGACTTGATATATGATTATTTTGACTTTGATATACCCCTAGTACCAGATTTTGGGCTTCACTAGGGGAAGACATTTTTTATTAGGTTGATGATTTGATGTTGCTTGATTTTGGTAGATAGGATCAAAGGTAATTTGATCATGAATTATGATTGTTGGATGATGGTCTTGGATCTTTATATTTATGGCACATGATATGAAATGTAGAGGGGAATCTAATGATGCATGTTCTTATTCATTCCCATCATGTAATGGAATGTAAGGATTATGGAAGTGAGGTGGATGATTAATATTGGGTGATGGATTAAGGGGATAGTGGGTAACATAGTCCTCATAAACATCATTAGGATCCCTAGATTAAATGTTAGAGAAATTTTCCTCGAGAATATTAGAAGGGTCACTAAGACCTACTAAAAGACACGTATCTAAAGTATGATCAAATCTATTATGAAGATCTGTGATAGAGCTGATAAAAATTTAGTTATTATCTCATCATCTTGATTAAGATCAAGAGCTATGCTTGGTGATTGATTCTCATCTAAATTATATGTAGATTAAAAATGGAAGGAATAATGATAATCTATTACAATATTGATTAAGGATGATGTTTTTAATGAGGAATCTGACTCAGAGACTAGTGTTACACATGATCTTAATGTAGATGGCTTTGATGTTGACTATGGTATACATGACTTTATGCTACTAGAATAAGAATTATTGAGCATAAGTGTCTTCTCAATATGGGGTATTTGATGTGATGGGTGAGAAGGAGATGATGGATGAATAATGGATCGAGTGAAGAGAGGATCATTGAAGGATTCATGAGATAGAGAGGACTAGGCATATAGGAAATGGACTTGTGGTTAATGGAAGATGGGTTGATGATGGGGGGTTCATGGAATATGGGTATGGTTTATTGACATTGGCTTGGAGGAGAACGGTGTCATCATGATAGGGAATGGTATCTTGGTATTCCTCTTATTATTCACCTAAAGAAATAGACTCATCTTATTCAGCTTCAATTACTATTTCAGCATGGTCAATGAGATCTTGGACATAATCATGGAAAATTTGACATTATTTAATGAAATTCCCCCATGTTTGATGATATTCATAATATCAGTTTGTTTTATACCATGAGGGCTTAGGCTTGGTGGGATCAAAATATCATATGGGTATATATACCATCATGTTGGTGGTGACTAGTTATTGGAAAAGGGATTCCAAGGATATAGGAAGGGGAGTATAAGGACCTACTTCACTCTATGACTTCGATGTAGAAGCATTGGAATTCATATTATATATGTTTGACATGATTGGGTGGATGGATGGGTGGCTGAGATTAGATTCCCTTTGATATTAGAATAAGGGGTGGATGATAATGGGTTATGACTAGGGGATGGAGGATGTACACAAGACTCACCTAAAGGGGTTTTATCTAGAGTTAAAATGAGTTGAAGGGGGTCTACTCCTTCAAGAAGTGGGACACCCATCGTAAGGAATTACAAGAGGATCTCATCCTTGTTGGTAGTTATGTATTGGTCTATAAAAGTGGGTTCAAGCTTCATGGTGGTAGGTCATGAAGGATGGGGGAATTAATAGGCTAGAGTGATGGTTTTGGACATATGTGATAAGGATGTCATGTTATTAGGGGATGAGGTTGACAAGCTAGGATTTATTTTACTGGTAGGGGTGAGGGAGTGGTGATGGATGATGATTGGTAGATGGAATATTTGACTATGGATAAGTATGAATTAGGGCTAGGGATTGTAGATGGTGGAAGGGAATGGAATGAGAATAGGGGTTGATAGTGGAATTATTTGGGATATAAATTTAGGGTTACAGGGTCAAAATCATCAAGAAAGTGAGAACCCATCTTCCATATCCGCAAGAGGAATTCATTTTTATTTTCTATGATATATTGATTGATGAGGGTGACTGCATCAAGGAATGTTGATACTATTTTTGATGGGTTAAGGGGTTGTGAATGGGGTGTTAGTTTAGGGTGAATGGGATCAAGGTCAAAAGGTAAGTGAGCACCCATTTTTAGTGCTCATAAAAGGACTTCATCCTTATTGGCTAAGATGTATCAGTCTACAAGAACCAGGTCTAAATCTATGGGGATGAAGGATGGATGATGAATGGGGTTAGTGGTGTAGACTAAGGATTAGCAATGATTTATTAAACAAAGTAGGTCCTTAAGGATCAAACCAGTATGATTAGGTGATTATGGATGAATATATTAGGACTAGGATTATATTTAGTGCAATAGGTGTTAATGACCTATCAGTAACGTCTAATTGTCAAGATAACAAAAGGATTCGGAATTTGATGGGTACCTATATTAACAATAGTAAAATTATGATATGATGGGTGCTAGTTGTGAATAGACAAGATGGTTAGACTTGATGACTAGTGGGTTTTCTAGATTGAAACTAAAAAAGTGACAAGGTTTTAGTAGAATATTAGCTAAGGTATGAGATCTAATTGAATGATGAATGATAGTGGACTTGGATGATATGAAAGGATAAAAAGGATTATCTCAAGACCTTAAACTAATTTTTTCAGGATGGGACTGGGGATGATTGTGTGATGAAGGTCACATATATCTAAAATGGTAAAAAAGGGGGGAGATGGGGATGATTTAGACCCATATGTGATCGAAGGAGCTAACTAGGATAAGATATGATGAGGTTAGGATAAATGGGTGATTAAGGTAAGGTCAAAGACAAGTGATTGGGTATGGACTTAGGATAATATGTGAATTGTGGGATAAGATGTGATTAGGATAGGGTATGGGTATGACCAATGATGAGTGAGACTAGGATATGATGTGATTAGAAGGATGTACAAGAGAATAAAGATATGCATAAGATGGTAAGGATAGATAATATTTTATTGGGTGGATATGATGATATTATGAGGGGATTACCATAATATGGGAGATGGGACAAGGATATACAAAGGCAATGGTGAGATGCAGATGGGATGATGGGGGTATGTTTAATGATGAGATAGGATAATATGGTGATGACTAGATTTGGATGGGATGAAATGAGGTAGGGATAAGAAGATAATATTTAGGATGTATAAAAGTATAATATGCATAATGGGATTATGGAAAGGATGTATAATATGAGGTTAAGATATGTATAAAGGGGGATAATGACAAGGATATACAAGATGATGAGTAGGATATGCAAGGGATGGGGTGATGACAAAATTATGAGTGGTTGTGATGACACTAGGAGGAGATTAACATGGTGATGGGAGATAGTATGAGATGTGGAAAAGGATGTTTAAAATGATATGTATAATGGGATGATGACCAATGATGAGTGGTTATGGTTAGGATAGGATGGAATGAAGACAAGATGAGGGATGGGTTGAGGATATAAGAGGATGATGAAAAGGATATACAAAGACAATATATACAAATGGATGATGATAAGGATGTAAAAAAGGATGAAGCAAGATTAAGATGATATGCACAAAGGATGATGGGATAAGGATGTAAAACATGGTAGAATGACAAATCAAGAATGATGGTAGTAATCAAGGATAAAATAGATAAATGGATTAAAATGTGGTTGACATGGTGGATGACTATGATCAGAAGTTATATCAATAGTGAAATAGGTACTAATGACCTATCAATAATGCCTAGAAGTCAATTTAACAAATGGATTGACGATTATGATGGGTGCCTAGATTCAAACTAGCAAGATGACAATATGATGGGTGCTAGTTGTGAATAGGCAAGGATGATAGAGACTAGATTGATGATGATGGGATTGTTATATTGAGACTGATAAAGTGATAAGATGCTAATATTATATTGACTAGTTATGATACTTGATCAAGTAATGAGTGATAGTTTGACTAGGATGATAAGATGATATAAAAGGATAACAAGAAGAATAAATCAAGTCTTGGAATGATTTATTTAAGATGGGATAGAATAGGATTATGTGATGAAGATGGTGAGACTAAGGTGGGGTAAGGACAAATATAAATAGGTGGTGACAAAATTATCAAGGGTAAGATGAATGGGATGTAGATGGTATGGACAAGGGTGTGACCTAAAAAGCAAACTAGGATAAGATATGATGAGGTTAGACTAGATGGATGATGGAGACAATATCAAGACAAATTATTGGGTATAGACTTAGGACAAGATGTGTATGAGATAAAATGTGATTAAGATATGAGAGTGATGGGGTAATGATCAATGATGAGTGGAAATGATAAATGATGAAGGGTATGAGGAAAATATGGGAGATAGGATAGGCTAAAATTAATAATAGGATGATGAGATACATATGAAATGATATGTACAAAAGGAAAGGATATACAAGTTGGTCTTGGGAAAAGTGTGGAGGATTAGAGGTGATTAGGATATGTGAGTAATGGATTATGATAAATGATGAGTGGAGATGACTAGACTAGGATGAGATGAAAACAAGATGGGAGATAGGACAATGCAAGGATATACAAGATGGTATGTACAAAAGGATGATGACAAAATGATGAGATAAGTATATATAAGATTATGGATTAAGTAAAGACCTAGATAGGTCTTTATAGGTTTAGATGAAGGATAACTTGGATCACAAATAACATGTGTCTAACATAAGACACACCCAAGAAAGCATGTCACAAACCTATGATTAGTAAACTTAAAGGTGTGTAACCCAATGCTCACATCATCAAATGGCTTCATGGGTGAGGCTATAGGTCTGTGACCCATTATGAAATCAACTAAACCCTCTCAACCTCATTTGTACATGATGGTTACTTAGGATATGATATTGACTCTAGAAGTGAGGTGCTTCTTACGATCGAAGGATCCTAATCTAGGTTTGTATAGGCTCCCTAGGTGCATCCCCTATATACACAAAGGTATAGTGGGGCCCAAGTCCATGTAGGATCTTATCTAATTTCCTTGTATCTTATATCTTAAATACCCCTCACTCCACATAACCCTTTATTGGTAATTTTGCTTTGGCATTGAATTATAACCCTCTTGGTATTTAGACTCTATTGAGATATAGAGATTGGTCTAGTGCATGGTGGTGAAATCCATGTCATCAAACCTTATAAAAGAAATAAAGGGAAGGGGTTTATAGGTGATTTTTTATCCTCCAAGTATTTATACAAGGATGCAAGGAGGAGAGCATACACCATTTTATCCCTCGAGATAGAAATAAATAGATAAAAAGGAGATTAATTAACTGATTAAGATTAAGTGTGTGATTTATATAAAAAATGACATATATAAGATACATGATAAAATGATAAAATGATTTAAAATGTTTTTTAAAGTGCCAAATGAATATTTGGTAGGTGGTCTACAAGCACACGATTAGTATTTTTAAGTGGAACTCAAAAAGGGGTAACCTACATGACAAGGATTAACAATTTGTTATTGATAATCTTAAGGGGACACTTAGAAGACAAGATGTTAGATTGACATATGACCTAAAAATGATGATGTTAGAAAGATAAAATAGAATCTATATTTACCCCTATAAGAAATAATATGTTAGTCTAATAGGCCTTAAGAAAATTACTCAAAAAAATTAAGATTTAGCTCTATAATTCTTTTGGGGTGAGTGGGCCATAACATGAGGGTCTGGGGGCATTATCCCCCAATGGAGTCAAGGGGTAACACCCCTTATGGGGTCAAGGTGTAGATCCCCTTATGGGGTTTGGGGGTATCACCCTAGGCATGCTCCCTATTATGGTATAGGGTTGGGTCAAGGAGTGGAGCCCCCAATGCCAAAGGTAATTTGGGCCTTGTGGGAGGCCCAGAATGACTCAAAATTCACCAAAAATGACTCTTAAAATGCACTCAAAAAGGACATTTTTGAAGGCAAAAATTACTTACACAATCATAAATACATAGTGTAAAGTCACAATTAGAGAGTATAAAGTCACAACTCTAATGTAAAATCATAGATTGAGAGTCATGACTTTTCAATAGTTAGCTTAACCATGATAGTTATCTACAAAACTATGAGAGTTAAACAAAATCATGACTTGATAGGGCAAAGTCGCTACTAGATAAAAATTGAGAGTTATGATTTTGTTATAAGCTATAAAACCTTAAAATTTTGATATTTGATCAAAATAGATGTATGTGCAGGTTATGATAGATTGTATAAATGTCAAAAATGTCTTATTTACATATGATTAATGACAGATTAAAAACCAATTTTAGGGTATAGCAACATTTATAAACATATATGTTTATCAAAAATAGGTAGAATCTCATACTATAAAAATAGTAATTTAAATTAGATTAGGTCCTTAAATCTACCTTATAAGGTCTAGAGATAAAAACCAACAAATAAAATAGCAAAATTGGTTGAACTAGATAAAAATTGCAAAATCATTATTATGACTATAATACCATTATTAGTCACAATTCTAAAATTCTCATGATCTTCAATTTTTTTAATGATGGGAAGAGGTATAAAGCTATGTCGAATTGTGTCTTTTTTCCTATTTTAGCCTCCCTCTAGTTAACCATGCAATTTACACAACAAACTTTTATAGAGATAAAAACCTAGTTATGAATATATGGTTAGTCAAAAACTTTTGATTAAAACCAAAGTGACCATAGACAAGAAATAAGGAAGGGGGGGATATGCAATGCATAGATGAATATTGGCCCCTTGAAAGATAGATAGAATCAAAATAAATCCTATAGATCAAAGAACAAAAGCATTATGGTTAGTTTTTTATCTAAAAACATGATATCATGACACTTGAGGGAAAAATTGTCTTTTATAAGACAAAGTCATGACTTACGAAGTCATTGTTTTGTCAAAAGATAAAAACTTGAAAAAATAGATCCTTTGGCATAAGGAAAAATCACTATTCTATAAATAAAATCACAACTCTCAAGACAAGACCATAATTCATGAATTGTGGTTTTGTTGAAGGGCCAAAACCTATCATGGTTAGTTAAATAGTTAGCAGTCAGGAAAAATGGTTAAGACAATATTGCAATTCCTAGGGACAAGATTGTGACTACATAGGGCAAAGTCATGAATACCAGTGCAAGACTGTGACTTGCATTTTTACATGCAAAATTTCTAAAAATCCAAGATTTTTCTTGTTTGGTGAGACTTACAAGCTAATAAATTACCACTAATAAGTAAAATTGATTGAATTGGGAGCAATGCCCCACTATGGTCACCAAAATGTAGCCTAAAATTCAATTTATTGGATTAAACTATATAATTTAATCACTCAAACTCCAAACCACTAAGTAAAGTCTAGAGCCATTAAGACCAAATGCAATACATGAAATTCAAAATACAAAATAGCATTCAAATCCTAAAGATATATGCTCTAAACCATGATCAAACAGACGCAAAAATAAAATGATTAGATAGAGATTCAATTAATTAACTTGACTCAAATTTTAGATAGTATGATGACCTGATTATGGATTGTTAATGATAAGATAATTAGATATGGATTCCTCACTTGATCAATAGTTAGCTCCAATGGAGGATGGAGGTTGTTTAAATAGATTTTAGAGGGAGAGATCAATGGATGATATTTTAATTTGGATGAGGAAGATCAAGGGTTGAGGTTTATTTAATAGAAGCCTCTTGATTTAGAGGTTTCTAGAGAGGAGGATGAGAATAGAAAAGGTTCTAGTTTTGTAGGGTTCTAGAATCCTTCTTAGGGGTTAATTAAGATTATATGAGGATTAGGTGGGGATAGGTAATAGGGGTGTAGGAAAGCCTAGGAATAGGATAGTAGGTGGGCTTTGGGATTTTAAAATTTTCAAATAATAGATAGTGAGATTAGGATAGGATAATGGGGATTTACGAGAATTAATGAAGAAGAGGGATAGAATAAGGTTAGTAAATGAATTGGAATGAAGGGGGATCTTAGATAAATGATTAGTAAGGGGGATCTTAGGATGGGATTAATTATAAATAAATTAAATAAGTGGAATTAGTGTCAAAAAACAAGAATATTAGTGGCATTAAATGAAGTGAGCAGATTTAGATGCATATAGTTCCTTTAATGGAACCCATGAGAAATCACCATATCATCAAAAAAATCTCATGCAAGAATTTTAAGATATTAAATAATCCCCATATAAATAAAATTAACCACCTCTCCAACCTTTTGAATGTCCAAAATCGATGGAATTTTGTACCATTGAAAAAATTATCATCCTTCTTCCTCCAAGAAACCTTCCATAGAGTTTCCTAAATAAAATATGACCAATGATGAAATCCTTTTTAGATGTCATGCCCACCTCTCTGTATTAATATTTTAATCAATAACACTAATAATAAAAGTTTTAGTGGAATAAGGTTCAATAATTAATGTCACTTCCCTTTGGCTAATCCAAAAAATCTATAATTCCAAAGTTGACTTCAAATAAACTAGACTCATATGTCATGGATTTGACAAAACCAACCAAAAATAGATCAGCTCCTTACATAGAAGAATATCTTCCTCCATCTCTCTTATCATGATATAGGATAATTCCCTTTATTTATGATGATATTGAAATCACATTTCCTTGCAATGTCCATGAATCTTTCTATACAGAAGATGATTTTATATGACCTTAGGGTGGCTAAGCCATTTCAAGCCCTTTATCACCATCCCCTTGAACATGTAGTCAAATTGGTGCATCTACCAAGGATACTTCTATTGATAATTCTCAAAAAAATGCTCATGATTTTAATATCTCTCCATCATATGATGATGATTACATATTTTCCCAAGCTCAATCATGAAACTTTGATGTACTTCATTATCAAAAAATTCCTTGCTAAAATACAAGCCTTAAATTAATATGTCCATCTAGTTCATATTTATTCTAACTCCAGCGATGAGGTTGATGAACTAGAATCTCAAGTCTATGTTCCTCCTATCAACCCACCATTCAAAAACACTCCATGAGTTTTCTAACATATTTTTGATCTTCCTATCAATCATGACAACATTGACCAACCCAATATAATTCAAAAAAATTCTAGCACTACTAATTGCATTATCCAACTTGATATAATTCAGTAAATTCCCCAATATTACAATTACACTGACCATATTGATCCATTTCAAACTTCAACTCATTACTTCACTATAAAATCATTATAGAGTGTCAATACAATTCTAGTAACATCCCCAGATCCTTACAACTATATCATCTAATGTGGACACTATCACTACTACCTCAACTACCTATACCAACCATTCTGATATAGTTTAGACTTATTCTGCTATACTCGAGTGTATCAAACAAATTGAGACCATATAGTAGAATTCATTTACTTCTCCTCCATATCCCAAAAATACCTTGGATACCAAATCCACTACTATAAAACAAATCCACTCAAAATTTGATAATAAAGGTAATAATATTATTTATTTTAATGTAAATTTTAAATATTATAGCCCATTACCTATGCTTCCTAGTGAAAAAACCATTTTAGAATTAAATCACACAAGAGATCCTCAACTTCCATGCCAACATCATAGTCTTGGCCACTTTGATAAAATTTATCCTTTCTTTATTAGTTTTATTTCTATTGTTGATCTTGAGCCTAACCCTTTTTTTAAACTTCCTTATACACCATACCATTGCCAAGACAAAATGCAACACTTAACGAATAAACTCAAGAATTTAACTTTGATACAACTAAAAATCCCAAATCCATTTGTATCTCTATGGATATTCACCCTAAATAAAAGGATAAATATAGCCTATTTATATAAAAAAATCATGAAGTATTTGCATGGTCATGCATGCATATGCCTGGTATAGACCCTAGCATAGTTGTTCATAACATAGTAACCTATTCATATATATAACTTATGTGCCAAAAGTTCTCTCATAAACTTTTTACTTTGCTATAAATAAACCATTGATCTCCTAGATGATAAGTTTATTATACCTATAGATTAATCTGAATGGGTCTCCAACATAGTACTTTTTCATAAGTCACTATGGTCATTCACATTTGTATTGACTTTCATAATCTTATCTTAGCATGATCTAAGGACAAGTTTCATCTACCTTCCATTTATGTTATTGTTGATTACATGGATAGCTATGAGATTATTTCCCTTATGGATGGTTTTTTGAGATATAATCAAATTCACATTTTCCCCAAAAATCAACATAAAACTACCTTCAATACCAAATGGGGCACATATTACTATGTTGATATGTCTTTTGGTTTTAAAATGCCGAAGAAATTTACCAACATGAAATAATATACAGTTTTCATTGTATCATCAAAAAAATATTCAAAACCTATTTTGATGAACTTATAGATAAATCCAAACATTATGAAAATCATCTTCATGACCTATCTATAATTTTTTTATCACCTTATTAAATGCAAAATTCAAATTAATCTTCATAAGTGTATTTTTAGTACTGCATCTAGAAAAATTCTATGATTTTTGGTCTTACTATGAGGTTTTGGCATGGATCCCCTTAGGATAATTGTTATAATTAACATGTATATACTTCAATCCATTCCCAACAATTATATTCATCTTTGGAAACTTGGGGTAATTATTAGTTTTGTTTTTAAGTTAGCTTATTGTATAATTTGATAAACTCTCTTCTAAAGAAAGGTGTTTCATTTGAATAAAATTATGCTTGTAAATAAGCCTGTGATAACATGGATAAATATTTCCTTCATCCTCCTACCTTATAACCAACTTATAAAGATATATATATCATATTGTAAACATCATCTACCCCCCATCTTTGTTGGGATAATGTTTGCACAACAAGATGAATCTAACAAAGAATATGTTATTTACTAAATTATTCATGATTTGATAGGTTATGATACCCACTACATTAAATTGGAGTGTGACTACCTTGAAACCAAATTCATTGATGTAAAAAATTGGTACTATATGATTTATCAAACTACCTATGTTATAGTCCATTTTGATCCCCTTCACCATTTCTTATCCAAGGCTTTCTTTCTTGGAGATTGAATTAGAAATTGGATTGTCCTATTGATATAATTTGGCCTTAGAATTATTACTCAAAAATTATTCAAACTCCAAGTGATCATTGATCAATTTACTTCCACACCTATACCATCTCAATGACACATTCAAGATACTCTTCCTTACAAGGATGTCTTCTTGATTGAAGGCATCAATCAAGTTATTTCCATTAAATACTTATTACACAATTTCAAAACTAATATAAATGCCCAAGACCTTGCATAACCTAAAATGGTAGTCTCTAAATTTAAACCATGTAAAAAATATACCTTAGAATAATTACTTAAGGTTACCATCAATTTGCATGGGAATACTTGGAGACTCCATTTTGATGGATCCAAGTGCCTTTGAGGAGTCAGGTTAGGATGTGTATTAGAAGATATTTATGGAAAAATTCATTTAGTTTTTTAATTTAATTTTTTATGTTACTAACAATATGGATTAATATGAATCTCTCATCAATTGGGTGTAATAAACCATTGATTTCGACATTTCCTATTTATATACTTTACACGATTCATAATTTATATGTCACCAAATCAGTAACACTTTTCCATGTAAAATTGAAAACCTTATAGCATATCACCAAATTTATACTAATATTGATAAAGATTTTGTTTCTTTTACCATTGATGCAATTCCATGAGATCAAAATGTTTTAGTCGACTCTCTTGATTCTTTGTCTTCTCTCTTTCATATTTATCAAGCATTACATGACACAATTCCTCATCCACATCAAGAAATATCCATGTACATTAATGCCTAAGGATGTTTCTATTATTTTTAACATAAAATTTTTCACTAATTTAAAAATATCATTTTGTAAATACATCATCCTACTTATCTAACATCATGCCTATCCCTTAAGGCTGACAACTGTGAAAAGACTAGTCTCTAAAATCAAGTACTTAAAGTCATTATTAGACATAATATCATTTATGATAATAATGTTGAAAGCACCATACTTTATTTTATTAATCAATATTAAGTCCCTTCTCTTCTAAAGCAAGCACATGTGGGGAATTTTCAATGTCCACTATAGTGGACATGATATAGCCCACAATACCTAAGTATGGGATATTATTGGCTTACTCTTGAAAAAGGTAGCATCATATTTATAAATAAGTATAATCATTTCCATCTCCATGATAATCTTATTCATTATATTCTATATGATATTTATACTCTTATCTCCCCAACCATTTTCTATGTGGGTATTAGATCTCATTGGAAAATTATCTCAATCACAAGATGACCATGTAGTCATTATTGCTGCCATGGAGTCCTTTACCAAATGGGTATAAGTTATGCCCCTTGTTAGTATTATTAGTATCACTATCTCCAAATTTATCCTTAACAAGATCATTTTTGTTTTGGAATTCCTTACAACATCATATCTGAAATTGGTGTGAATTTGAAAAACAAAGACATGAATTAGGTTTGTACAAAATTTAAAATTATGCACAAATTTTTCACACCTTATCACCCTTAGTGAAATTGCCAAGTAGAAGCCACCAATAAAATTCTTAAAAAGATTTTTAAAAATACTATTATGGATTTTCATTTGGACTAGGATATAAATCACTTTGAGAATAATATGCTAGTATTTGTACTACCAACAAATAAACTCCATTCTCTCTATTTTATGGCTTTGAATCCCTCTTACCACTAGAGGATGAGTTACCCTCTTTGTGCATCTCTCTTTGTGGAATCATTCCTGATGAAGATATTCATGAATTCTAACATCATTATTGATGAGTGACACATGATTTTTTACAACATAGCCATCAATACAAAAATCATATAGCTAAACAACATAACAAGAAAGTGAAAGTTCCTACTTTCAATGTCAGAGACCTAGTGTTGAAATTAGATTACACCCATGATAAATAGGGAAATTATGCCTAAAAGTGGTAGGGTCCTTACTTAGTAAAATACATCATTGGACCTATCACTTATATATTACTAATTAATGAATGACATATCTTCAAGGAACTGACCAACACTTAGTTTTTGAAGAATTATTTCACTTGACTTATGTTCTTATTAGTTTCCTTTTATTTATGCTTTTCCATTTATTATACATATTACTTGCATGCTTATAGTTAGTTATATTATGTTAAGGTAAAATTTATTATAGGTTATATTTCAAAACTCTTATATTTCATCCTAGCATTTCTCTATTTAAATACCTCTAAGTTTATTTCACATTATCCCTAGTAGCTAGACAACATAACAAGAAAGTGAAAGTTCCTACTTTCAATGTCAGAGACCTAGTGTTAAAATTGGATTGTACCAATGATAAAGAGGGAAATTATGCCAAAAATTCATGGGGTCATTACCTATTAAAATACATAATTGGACCTATAACTTATATATTACTAATTAATGAAGGACATATCTTCAAGGAACTGTCCAATGCTTAGTTCTTGAAGTATTTCAATTGACCTATGTTCTTATTTTCTTTTTATTTATGATTTTCCATTTTATATACATTTTAATTGAATACTTATATTTAGTTATATTATGTTAAGCTAACATTTATTATAGGTTATATTTTGACTCTTTTACTTTCAGCTAAGTATTTCTCTATCTAAACACCTCCAAGTTCTTCTCACATTAGCCCTAGTACCTATGCTTGTACCTTAGGTATTTTTTCATTTTTACACCTCTTTGGTTTTTAGTTTATGAGTTGTATGGTCATACATAACTAGACCCTCCTCACAAATACTCATCCATTTTATCTTTATTTATACAAACATTTTTTGTCAACCATTGTTTCCTTCATAAAATTTTAGTATCTTTTATCACTATATACACCCTTTGGGTCTAAGTTATATTTTATATGATTCATAGCTTTATCATACTTCATAGTTTTATCTTTATTATTCTTCTTAGATTTTTAATTTGTGAGTTAATTTTATAGACCTAGAGAATCAACTGGGCCTTCCTCACAAACACCCATCATTTTATACATAGATTTCTTTCACTCCCAAACTTAGACAAGTGCCTTCTTAGAAAGATAAGGTAATGGTCAAGAGTAGTGTTTTATTCAGTTAGATTTATTCATATTCCCTTCTAGTAAAATTATATAAGTCTATTTCAATGTGTTCATCCACATTTTACCTTATCTTGTGATGATGTTTCATACCTACCTATCATTGTATCATCTCCCTTATAATTTTTTTGTGATTCATAAAACCCAATCTTCTGTTATCACCTTCCATGATTATCCATACTTTTAATCTCATTTAGGACTAACTAAAATTAATTTCAAAATTGTATTCTTTTCTAAGGTGAAAATATAGCATTCTTTAGGAACCATGGTCTATAGGTTATCTTCTCTAGTGACTTAATGTCTCTATTGTGATAGTCATATTTATCATCCATTATTGTTCTTTCCAAATTTTTATGGAGGAAAAATTTAAAAATATAGACGAGTAAAAATCCATACCATAATAAAAGGCAATGATAAAAGGTAAATAAAATCTTAAAATTTAAATAACACTAAAATATGTGATCTTTTTGGTATGTCTCCTATTCTAGTCGAGGATCAAATTCCACATTTGGCCTCATGATAGAATTGAGGTCCATTAGCATGTGGTAGGCCAATAGATTGGGGTTAGAGGCCTCATTATCTATTTATATATTCTTACATTATATTGCCACCTAATTTATCACAAGTACCAAATCTTCACATCAGGCCCAAAACTCTATAAGGGGTCTTGAGGAGTGAGGAAGAAGTTGTGGGAAGGTAGGATCATTTCATTTTTAATGCATGATAGACTTCATGGGATGATATTTATACTTCATTAGTTAGCATAAGACTATTTTTGTTATGTAGGGTTCTCTTAGGTCATTGATGTGTAAAAATATTAGTCTTTCCAACTTGATTTAAGTGTCTTATTTCCATTAAAGACCATGTTTTTTGCCTTGATGATGCCCTCTTTTCCCTCCCTCTCCCCCCCCCCACCCAACCCTTAATAGGCAATTTTATTTTTAAATCTTCCACATATTATTTAATTCATATGCTCCATCTCTTTTAGAATGGTAACAATATGTAAATTTTAGCTTTTTAATTATTAGAATAAAATCTAGATATTTGAGTTATTACAAAATGATTTCGTGGTAATTGCCTTATATTTATTGGATTTATCCTAGTTTTATTTGAGACTTTGAGTTTTCTATTCTCTATTGTTCATGTCATTTAGTCTCATTTTTCCATTCATGATTTCTTGTTTTACCTTTTTTTGGGATGCACAGTCTCATTTCTACCTTTTTTACATCTTTATTTGAATTTAGTTTGTCACTTCTCTTAAATTAATGTTTTAATCACATAATTTTTATTTATTTCCTTTGTTTGATTTGGATTGTTAACTTACTTTGGATGCATTTTTGGGTTATTTTATCATAAGTAACATTGGCATTTTGGATCACTAATTTATGTTTGTCTTTATCTACTTCTTTATATCTTTTAGTTATAATCTCAATTTCACATTTTTCCAAGTATTTGAATAATTTTGGGGTTTTCTCATTTAAAATCCATTTATTGGCTATCTTGTATATGCGTGCATTATTTATGCCTATTTTTAGCCTTGTATCCTTAGGGTTTCTCAAATGCAGTTACTACACCCTCCATGGTCAAGACTATTATATTTGCATGCATCATTTATGAGGAAAGGTAAGTCAAACTATGTAAATGTTAATTTTAGTTATTTTTTATTGGTATTTATTTTTAGTTATGCTCTTTTGGTTGTTATGTTTCTATCCCAAAGCACCAGCGACATACATTATTATGACATGTGATGAGATTTAGATGTAGTATATGTATATACCTAATATTTTTCAATTTTATTGCTTTACTAACTCTTTCTCTTATAGTCAATTTTAGTGCATCAATCTCCCTAAGTGTATTCATTAAATGGTGCACCAAGAATGGGGTGGGATCAACTTTTGGTACTTTATGATATATGTATGCATACATTTATTACTATTGGTTTGACCTCATTTGAGTCCATTTTCATCTTACCTCTTTGTCTAATTTTTATCCAAAATTGTTAGCTTCCCTATATCCTACTATATCAGATCAATACAACATGTTTTGCACTTAGTCTTCCTTATAGTGTATCAGCCAACCTGATACAATTATAAGTTTGTATTATATCACTCATATTGTAGTAGCCTTGTTGATACCATATTGTTGACATCTTATAACTGTATTGGCTTGGATGATATCATTGACTTAGATTTCAAGGTTAGTTTTGGGTATTAAAGCCATAAATATAGGGGTCAAAATTCATTCTTAAGAGATATATCACATTCATACACTTTTTTTGCACTCACATTTATTCCCCTAAGTAATATTTGGGAGAGTTATAGGTTTAGAACCTTATTTTAGAGGTCTTGTGTCTTGTGGTTTCATTAAAACTCAATATCACAGGTATTTGGAGTTCTTAACTAAGGATATCTAGGTCTTAATCTTACCATTTGAGGTCTTCCACCTACAACGTCTCTTGAAAAGTGTTACTTGAGCCAAAAGGGGAAATTAAATAACCAATACGTCCAACTAGCGGTAAGTATATATATATATATATATATATATATATATATATATATATATATATATATATATATATATATATATATAATGTTTCCTTTATTTACTAAGTAGATTATATATTACTTGGTTTATTTCTTTGTGGATGTATGTGTGTATCCTTATTTATGATCTTGGTTATATTAAATGAAGTGGTATAGATATAGGGTTACTTAGGATTGACATTTATCACCTTATGTTTAATATACCCCCATTTGGTTGACTATTTCACCTTAATTTATTTACAAGCACTTGCACATAATTTAATTTTACTTGCATCTTTACAATCACTTACCCATCATTGAACCTTAGTGAGAGCTATACCCCATGTCATAGGCTTATTATTTTGAACCCTTTATTATTGACATTTGAGTGTAGATTACCCTCTTCTATGTCTATGACTATTCTAGTTTCTTGCCTAATTATCCAAGTATATGAATTCTTTATTGATTGACCTTATCTTACTCTATATCTATTGAAAGATAGATGATAGTTATAGGTCATCCTAACCTTGCATACAATATATAATAAGTTTTTTACCTTAGAATTTTATAAGTAAGATTAAATATATTGATAATGTGTATGGGAATGGTATAGCTATCATAACCCATTATTTTATTATAATATTACTATAATAAATACAAAGCTATCTTAATTACTAAATATAAAATTAAAATGTATACTATTTTATAAAAATTGGGTATTAATTAAGTGTTAATATAATTATGACAAACTAATGACCAAAATAAGAATGTATAAGATATGCAATAAATACACAAAACTGATTTAGAACTTAATATTTATAGAAAGATGCTAAAAGGGGAAAGTAATAAAGATAAATAACTTATTTGGAACTCAAATCTAATGGACTCAACAAATATTGTGTGATTGATTGTACGACTATGTAAGGTCACTTTGAATCAAGAACATGGCTATTTTTGAATCTGGGATAAGGCGATGATATTAAAATAAGGTTGGCCTATGTTATCATTTATAGGGTGAACCATCATTCATTAGGGTTTTAACCCTTTGTATGAATTGTTTAGATGCACCTTCAATTGTAGTTCTTGTGTGTATATTTTGGGTCGTTCAATTCATTGTGAAAGTCACTATGTACTTTATTATTCACTTGGAAACCTAGCTTAATATCAATGAGGAATAAATGTAGTAAAATGTGAAAAATGGATTAGAGTTTGAAGGTGTGATTGACCTCAACACCCCTTGTGATGAGTGTTAACTACATACCAATACTCTGAAGAGGGATAAAACTCCATGTAGTTCTCACTATGGTGTGTGTAAAATACTAGTGTAGTGTAATATGCTAGTGTAATCCTCATGTAATTAAGAACTTGAAAAATGAATTATGATCTTGTCATTGTATTCAAACTTATCTTAGGGATACTTGGGTTTTATAAAATTGGAATTGGGAAGAATGGGTTATTTCTTCTCAATGTGTAGTTAGAATAATCTTAGTGTCTTCAATATGGAAGCCTCTTTCCCACTAGTGAACAAATGAATAGAAAATGTACTTATATAGTTGTATTATTTGTGAAACACATAATATAAACCATTAGGTGGATTTTAATTTGATAAATGACTCATTTTTTGGTTAGAGGACAAAAATGGTAGCTTTAGACACTACTAGCTAGTAAGATTGTCCTAAAGGAGTGGATTTGTCTAAGGAACAAAGATAACTAAATCAGAAGAATAAATCAGTCTAATAATGAGTCTAAGATAATTTTATTGAAGAATGGTAATATCTAGTTTCATAATTTCCTAATGATATAGGGTCATTTACTTGGTGCAGAGATGCCCGAAGGCAAAGCTAGTGGAGCAGTAACATCCTATGCCTCATACCAATACTCCAAATGCTGAAACAGGGAAGAAGCTGGGGTTTAGTGAGGGCAAGGATGCAGAAGGCTTTGCTTAGGTGAAGGGTCAAAATTGTAATAGAGGATAAAAGAGGTCCCTTATGGAGTGGTAGGAGGATGATTCCTTCAACAATTTTGTTGCCCTAGATGATTTGGGATAGCAAGAAGTTAACCCAGGACTATTGAGTGTGGAGTTGCTTGGGGGAGGTTCCAGATTAGAAATTAACTCAGCTAATTTTCATTTCTAATCTTTAGGAGGAGTCAGCCTTACCCATGGTTCTAGTAGATCAATTAGGAGAATAGATGGTGGTGGAAGCAAGGGAGGACTCGGGACAGCACATTGAGGATGAGGACCTTAAGGCAAGGACAACAGTGGCCAAATTGGATAAGCATGGGAGATTTTCCCCTCACTTGGGCATTCTTCAAAAGGAGGGGAAGAAGGGGATGATGGAAAAAAGTGCTAAAATGGGGTGCAAAAAGGACATTGAGAAAATTAAGATGATTGGGGAGACCTTGGTTGAGTCAGGTGCTATTAAGACCCTTGACTCCCACTTTTTATCTCCATCAAAATGATCATCATTTCATGGAATGTAAGGGGCCTAAACAACAGCCCTAGACATAAGGTTATTTGGGAATTAGTTAGAGGCCAAGTTCTTGATGTTATTTTTCTATAGGATATGAAGGTCTCAGTGGATGATATGATGAGTATTATGCCTAAGATTTGGAGGCAAGGTCTATATTAGTGCATTGGTGCTCAAGGGATTTTAGGGGGTGTGGCATGTTTTTGGAACCCGTAGAAGATCCAACCAGTGTCTTGGATCTCCTTCAAGTCTTCTCTATTTATGGTGGCCATGTGTAATGAGTTGGGGGAATCTGTCCTCTTCTCCAACATCTATGCTCCTACAAACTTTTAAGGTAAGCTCCTGGTTTGGAAAAATCTCCACCTTGTGTGCCGATTCTTTTCTTACCTACCTTGGATTGTTGGTGGGGACTTCAATGCTATTCTATATTTAACTAAGAAAATAGGAGGTAATACAAGGTTGGAGCCATCTTCTTTATTGCTTCGAGATCATATTATGGATCTCAACCTGGTGGATATCAAGCCAGGCAATGGATGCTTTACCTAGAATAACAGAAGGCTAGGGGACAAGTGCATTATTGAGTGCCTGGATCGGTTCTTGACCTCTTGCTATTGGGTAAGGGGGTTGTGGAGGTCTAGCATGGAAATACTAGACTGGAGAGGGTCAGACCATTGGCCCATTAAATTGACAATATCTTCAACCTATAGTCGACAAAAACCACCGTTCAAGTTTTAGCTTATGTGGTTAAGGGATCTGGACCTAGTTGGATGTGTGGAAAATTGGTGGAGGAATGGCAGGCTAACCACTAGGATAGCTATGTACACCTTCACTAAGCTTCTACCATTTGTTAAATACCAACTTAAGAGGTGGAATCGATAGATTTTTGGAAATATCTTCCATAGAAAAAATGAGGCTCAACGGGAGCTGAACGCTATTACTAGATTCATTAGGGAGGAAGGGATGAATGAGCTCTTGCTGAGGGAGGAAGCCAAGGCTCTAAAAATGTTAGAGGAATGGGAGCTAAGAGATGAGATCTTTTGGAAATAGAAGGCCTGTATTGACTAGCTCCAGGTAGGGGATAAAAATACTGCCTTCTTTTTTAACTCGATTCGTGCCAGACAGCATGGTAATGTGATTACTTCCTTGGTGGCAGACAACGGGGATCTATAATGAAGTAGTGTAGAATTTTACCTCTCTTTTTAAGGAAGAAGCATAAGGGGACCAGGTGAATGAGGCTCTAGTCCTTTCCTGCATTCCTTCCTTGGTGACCAGGGACATGCAGGAGCATCTGATGAAGGATATATTTATGGAGGGGTTAAAAAGAATTATTTTCATGATGCTAAAAGGTAAGGCACTTGGCCCAGATGGTTTCTTGATTGAGTTCTTCCAAGAATTTTGGGATATCATCAATTCCAAATTATTAGTCGTGGTTCAAGAATCTCAGATGAACAAATAAATGCTTTGGGCTATGAACTCCACCCTTCTGGCTCTCATCCCCAAGGGGGAGGGGGCTGATCGGTTGAGTCTTTTTTGGCCCATTTCCCTCTAGAATGTTACTTACAAAATTATTTCTAAGTTGATCACTGAGAGGTTAAAGAAGTGGTTGCCTGTGCTTATTTTCGAGGAGCAAGGAGGCTTTGTGGAGGGCAAACAGATTTTGGATGGGGTGGTGGTGGCAATGGAGACTATCCACTCCATGTTTTAGTCTAATGATAAGGTGATGTTTATCAAATTGGATATGTCCAAGGCCTATGATAGATTTTGGTGGGCTTTCCTCTAGAAGATTTTGGGCACCTTTGGTTTTGAGGAAGATTGGATACAGTGGGTTATGAGTTGTGTGAAATCGACCTTCTTTTATGTTCTAATCAATGGTGAGCATTCCAATCTCTTTGGGGCTTCTCACAGGCTGTGGCAAGGGGATCCTCTATCTCCCTATTTGTTTCTTCTATTGGCAGAGGGTTTGGGTCGATTGATCAAAAGAAGGGTGGAAGATGGAGCTATTTAGGGTTGGCAATGGGGTGGAGGTCTTCCAATCCAATCCCACCTCTAGTTTTTGGATGATGTGGCACTGATGAGCATGGCTACCATGAGGGAGGCATCTAACATCCACAAAAGCTTGGACTCCTTCCTTGCCACATTTGGTCAGGTAATTAATGAGGGTAAGTCCTCTATCTTTTTCTTTAATACCCCTCTGTCCATACAAAGAAGAGTGGCTCATACCCTCAGGTTTCAAATCAAGAATCTCTGTTTGCTATACCTTGGGATTCCAATCTCTACCAGTCGATAGTCCAAGGAGTCTTGGATGCTGATTTTGGATAAGTTCTGAGATAAAGTGAATCATTGGACCCATTGTTGGTTATCTTTTACTGGTAGGGTATAGTTGATTTAATTAGTGGTGTAGGTGCTCCTTATTTATAGGTGCATGATACAGGTGGCTCTGATGAGCTTCTTCAAGAACCTAGATTCCTTCACAAGACAATTTTTGTGGGTTGGCAATTTGTCTTCTACCAAGTGGAGTCTTATAAAGTGGGAGGCGGTGTGCAGCCCAAAGAAGTATTGCGATCTGGGATTAAGGTAATCAGTGTTCTCTGGTATTGCTTTGGCGGCCAAATTATACTGGCACTAGTGCATGGAGTAGGAGCAGGTTTGGGATAGAATATTATCCCACAAGTACTTCTTTAGGGTCCCCTAGAAGGACATCCCCTGTTATGATTTGTTAGGCAAAGGCTCAGTGATTTGGATGACCCTCAAGAAAGGGGCTGCATTGATTAAGAGGGGCCTTTTTTAGATTTGCAAGAGTGGGGTAGAAGCTCATTTCTAGCATGATTCATGGGATGGTTACCCTCCCCTTCTTATCTAATATCCTTAGCTTCGTACTCTAGCCTAGAGGTTTAGCAATGTGGGATGGACAAGGGTGAGTGACTACAAATTTAAGGCCCTTCAGGGGCAACTACAAGATGCCAGATGGAAGACCCCTGAGGAATGGCTGATTGTTGGCATGGAGGAGGAGTGCGCAAAACTACAGTATATTCTATCTAGTCACATCTGCAATGCTCTCATGGATGGTGATGAGTTAGCTTGGTCTAAAAATCTGAATGGGAAGTATATTGTGTCCTCTAGCTATTAGGTGTTGTTATCTTAGTAGTATGAGGGTAGGGAGGAAGTCTATTGGTGGAAGAAAGTATGAAATGGATTCTCTTGGCCAAAATGTAATTGTTTTATCTGGACTCTAGTTTGGAACATATGTCTTACCTAGGATAATATCTAGAAGCGGGGCTTTGCTGGCCCTTCTAGGTGTGTCCTTTACTATGCTAAGGAGGAGGATTCCTCCCACCTTTTCTTTCACTACTCTTTCACTATGCAGTTATGGCATTTTTTGTGGGATGCATGGTGGAGCCAGTGTATTCACGTGGAGTCCCTGGCTGATTTCTAGGCTAGATTTGATTAGCCTCCCTCTCTGACCCCTTTTATGCAGGATGTTTGGTACGTGGGACCCATTTTCTTCTTGTGGCAAGTATGGATGGAATAGAACCATAGGATTTTTTAGGATGAGAAGATGGAGATTTCACATGTTTGGAATAGAATTAAAAGGATGATCCAAGAGTCTATTGAAGTGAAGAGTGAAGTCAATTTGTCATTGATGAGGGGGGATGCTGAGATGATGGATAGGTTTGGTATTCAGGGGCTTTCCCTGGTATCAACGTGCATCAGGAAGAATCAACGGGGGAAGTAGAGAGTCCATCGACTGGGGAAGTGGTTTCCCCCGCCCGCTGGTCTCTTGAAAATTAACATGGATGGATCTTCCAGGGGCAACCCAAGTTTGGCTGGGATTGGTGGGATCGGCAGGGATTCTTCGGGATTGGTGATTTTCCTTTTTTTGGCATATCAGGGAGTTCAGACCATTAATCAAATGGAAGGGCAAGCTATCCTCTATGCCCTAAAGTGAGCCTATGCTTTAGGGTGGAGGTGGGTGATCTATGAAGTGGATTCTCCAGTTCTGATTCATTTGCTCATGAGAGGAAAATATTTGAGGTTAGCTGGCAATTGGCCATGATAGTTCAACAAATATTGCAGGTCAATTCTTTAATGGATTTTGTTTCTTTTTCCCATATTCCAAGGGAGTGGAATAGGGTGGTGGACTGCTTGGCCAAATGGGTGTTAGTTGGAAGAGATGATCATAAGGTGGATGAGTGGGAACATTTATCTTGTGAGTTACATCAGGGGCTGTAATCCATTCTTGCTGATGAGGCAAGTGGTGTTGAGGCATGAGGCTTTATATTTGGTTGTTCTGGTCTTTCTTCAATTTGGTGTGTTTTTAATTTGGATTTTTAAGTATTAATAAAGTTTTTACCCCCTTTTATTTAAAAAATATATAGGGTCATTTACATAGAAGTAGAGGAATAATGGTTTAGAACTATGGAATCAAGCATAGGTCAGGTGTGCATAGAGGATGGTCACAAGCAGATTATTTTAACATTAAATATTAATTTAATTGACTAAATTTTTTCCCATTTTATCCTATTAATGCAAAAAATTTAAAATTACTAGAGTGAAAAAAGAGAGTTATACCTGAACTTACATGTGTTGATAGGCTTGGATATAGATCACTTGTTAAACTATGATTCATTAAAACCTATAATTAAACATGTATGAATCAATCCTTACTTAGGATAGAAATATGAAAGTAAAGACAAAAAAATTATAGATAATATATTACACCTTTTTTGTATGTGAATTGTTGTGTTTTCTAGTGTAAAACTAGTGACTAAAGAGGGTAAAACCCTTGGAAATTTATTTTCATTGAAAAAATTGGATTGGAATATGCTTGCCCTAATTATCATTGGTAGGAGAATGTGCTTAAGAACTCAATATTTATTAGAATTAATCATCAAACAAATCAAGGTATTAAATATCTTGGAATAACTATATGAACTCTAATAGGTTATTTTGGTGCAAGACTTGTGCAAAAAGTTAAATCAACTGCTATATATGGAATAAGATTCATTCTAGTGCAAAATTGGTGCAAAAATAGCATGATCTGAGTCTAGTGTATACAACATAGATAATTACATGAATTGACATTCTTTCTATGAAATTGGTGTAAAAAATGAGCAAGAAATTGATAATGTGTTATGCACATACCCCCAATCTGAATCTGAGTATATATATTTTGATCACTAAGTAAAATCAACTAAATTTCATAATAAACTAGTGTAGAATTTTGGAACACATGTCACTCATGATACCCCAAATCTAAGTAATATTTGTGATAATCTATGTCTAAATCTAATAATTATTTTTGAGAAACACTAAAAATTATTTTGTAGACTGGGTATAATTTTGAAAATTTTGTAAAATGTTTTTTAACTGATGGGATGAAAGTGTCTTGTTTCAAACAATAACATCTTACGTTGTTGTCTAAATGGCATGGTTTTGTCTAAATATGATTTTTAGGTAGAAAATAAGTATTTTGTGTGATCAACTAAGAAAATATTTTCCTTTTTATCTATGTAATGAATTATTTTAGCTCAGTCTCTAAGACAAGCTATTGTGTATGCCCCCTCTTTTGAGGTGAGATTTGAAGCTTGCATAATAACTTATCTCAAAATAAAAAGTTATGTAGTTGATGTTATAGAAATATTAAAACTTGGAGTAATAATGATAACATTAGAAATCACTAAATCATATTGATAATATTAGCAAAGTATTAATATATGATACATGTAGAACCAAGCATATATAGTGCTATGTATAGATAGATTTTAGAAATTAGGTGCATAGTGAATATATGATAAAAATTGAGTACTTGAAGTTGTAGAACTACTCAAAGAATATGTATGATATTGATCATGGCATCAAAAAACTATAGAGATTCATGATATATATCATGAAATCATAAACTAAGTAAAAAATAGCAAACAAGAGTCATGCCCATGATGCATACATAAATCACATGCAAAATCACATAAAACAAGCAAGAAGTCCAAGGTGCCACATACAAGGGACATGTTCAAATGTCACTCACACACATAGAAATTCATAATAATACTTAGAGCTTAAAACAAGGACATGTTCAAAGGTCCACAATCTAGAGAAATAAATACACAAATCATGATGCAATTAAGCAAACATGTTAATCATGCATGAATAAGTGAATTTGATATACATAAGTAATTTATAACATTAGTGTATTTATCACTCAAGTATATAGTAATATATCAATGTGAAAGTAAGTGATAAAAAATGGAAAGATGCAAAAATGTATTATACTATAGTAAGAACAAAAATGGATAGCCATATAGTGATAAAATTTGAGTAAGATATGCCCCCAGTGAACTTGTTATGATGTGAAAAACTTTTATAAGTCATATGATTATTTTGGATTTAATAAATTATATCACATGTTCACTAGGACAAGTTTGTTGGAAACAAAAAAGATCATACTATGTGATTACCTAGAAGAGAAAGGTTTTCTCTATGTAATTTTTTTAGTTTTGAAACAATATCATCATTTACAATTGCATCTGAAAGTGACAACCTATATTTTTAAAACTCATTCAAGTACACTTATGAGACATATTTGATATAAAACTATATAGAGAGAAGTATTAGATATATTGAAACACAAATCAATAGATCTAAGTGAACTATACATATCATTTATAGGTCCTAGTTTTTAGGGTTTAGGGTTTACTAAAAAACTTGGATTAGAATATGCATGTCCCAATCCTAATTGATAGGATAATGTGCTTAAGAAATCAAGATGAATTTTACTTCATAATTATACAACTCAATGTAGTATAATAGCTTTGAATACTTGTATGAAATCTAATTGGTTATTTTGGTGCAACACTAGTGAAAAATGTTAAATCAATCATTTTAGATGGAATAAGATTTGTTCTAGTGCAAAAATAGCATGATATGATTCTAGTGTATACAACACAAATAATGACATTAATTTTCATTCTTTCTATGAAACTAGTGTAAAAACTAAGAAATAAAGTGATAGCGTCATGCACATGCCCCAATTTGATATATGAGCATATTGATTCTGATATCTAAGCATATTGATTTTGATAACTGAGTAAAATTAACTAAATTTATGAGTAAACATGTGTAATATTTTAGAAAACATGTCACTCATGATGCCCCCAATCTGAGTAAATTTTTTGATAATCTATGTTTAAATCTAAAAATTGTTTTTGAGCAACATTATTATGTAGACTAAGTATAATTTTGAAAAATTTGTAGTTGTTTTTTACTTTTGTAATGAAAGTGTGGTGTTCCAAACAATAACAACCTATATTATTATCTAAATGGCACGGTTTTATGTAAATATTATTTATAGGTGTAAATTAAGTATGTAATGTGATCAACTGAGTAAATATTTTCCTTTTTATCTATGTAGTGAATTATTTTAGCTCAGTCTATAAGATAAGCCATTGTATATGCCCCCTCTTTTGATGTGAGTTATGAATCTTGTGTAATAACTTAGCTCAAAATAAAAAGTTATGTAGATGATGGTATAAAAATATTTAAACCTAGAGTAATAATGATAACATTGGAAATCATGGCATCGTATTGATAATCTAATTAAAGTAGTAATGTATGATACATGTAGAACCAAGCATACATAGTGTCATGTATAGATAGATTTTAGAAATTAGGCATGTAGTGAATAAATGAAGAAAATTTGAGTGCTTGAAATTGGTGTAGAACTAATCAAATAAGATGAATGATATGGATCATGGAATCAACAAACTAGGGAGATGTATGATATATATCATGGCATCATAAACTGAGCAAAAAATAGTAGACAAGAGTCATGGCCATGACACATACACAAATTTCATGAAAAAACACACAAAACAAGCAAGAAGTCTAAGGTGTCACATATAATATGCATGTTCAAATGTCACTCGCACACATAGAAACACAAAATAAGGCTTAGTTATTAAAATAAGGACATGTCCAAATATCCATAAGCTAGAGAAATTAAAAATCATGAAGTAATTAAGAAAACATGTTAAGCATGCATGAATAAGATAAATTTATCTACATAAGCAATTTATAACATTAGCATATTTATCACTCAAGTATCTAGTAAGATATCTATGTGAAAGTAAGTGAGAAAAAATGGAAAGATGCATGTAACATATTATATTGTAGTAAGAGCAAAAAAATATAGTTATAGAGTGATACAACATGAGTAATATATATGCCCAGTGAACTTGTTATGATGTATAGAACTTGTATAAATCCTATGACTATTTTTACTTTCATAAATTATAACATGTGCTCACTAGGATAAGTCTATTGGAATTGGATAAGAGCATAGTGTGTGATTATCTGGAAGAGAATAGTTTTGTCTATGGATTTTTTTTGGGTTTGAGATAGTATCACTAGCTAAAACTGCATCTAAAAGTGACATGTATGTTTTTTAACTCACTCAAGTACACTTATGAAGCATATTTGATATAAAACTAGACATAGAAAAGTATTGGATATACTAAAAAATAAATTAATAGATGTCAATGAAATATACATATCATTCATAGGCATTACTTTTAGAACATTTTAATATATAATGTAATCCTTCTTATGTTAGATACATAGCCTATTATTATGAGTCTATTGAGGGAATTATTAGTTAGCATGTTCCTTTATATATATATATATATATATATATATAAAGGAACATGCTAACTAATAATTCCCTCAATAGACTCATAATAATAGGCTATGTATCTAACATAAGAAGGATTACATCTCATGAACTAAAAGTATCATACCATTATGAAGTAACTAATCCCAACTCAGAATCTAAAAATTTATCTGACTCTAGGATATAAGTGCCACCATCATGATGAGAATATGTAGTATGTTGTGTATGTTGGCCTATGTGCTTAGGGAAAGGATAATTGAATATATTCATTGTTCTACTCTCACTTGATTGTACCTTTGTACTATCGGTAGATGTAACCATATCAATGATGTTGTCATCTATCAATACTTGTATATTATGTCTCAAACTAATGCATTAATTATTAGTATTATCTAGTGCTCTATGAAAATCATATAAAGTGTTTTGATTAAATCCTTTTGTAATGGGTTTACTCAAATCAACCTATTTAATATGAGGGTGTGATATGAGGTTGCATTCCAATAAATTTTGTAATACCTTTTAGGGATCTTCTATCAAGTTGGTAAATTATTTGCTTGGAGGAGATAATAACACAATGTGTGGAGTAGGTTCTAAAACTATGTTCATTGTTATCTTTTGATCACTCTTATTGTAATTTAATCTCACTTTATATGGTGGCTTACTCAGATTCATTATACGAGAAGTATAAACTAGGTTGATTACTATAGTCATTTAAAATGTCATTTAAGTGCAATGAGTGTCAATTGAGACCACCTTATTCTTATCTTAGCCATAGACCTATCTGATGGCCTCTATTGATCATCTTTTTGATTTTGTGAAAGTCAAACCCATTCCCATATATATCAAAAACAACACTAATCCACCCCCTAGACAACCAGGTCTAATTTTTGCTCATTCTTACCCCCTGAACATTAGTGTAGTCCTTTAAACTATAGAGAATTATGCTATTGACCAAAAGGAAAAAATAATGTCCCATTACTCGTTATTCCCCCAATGGATATATTTTTTTCCTCAAAGTACTCTTAGGGTCATCTTAGACCTATTTCACATCTTGATAAGCAATAGAATGTTATATATAAACCACTTTCATTCACTTAACCACAAGAGGGAAATCATATGAAAATACTTGTAGACAAACTTAGAAACAATTATGAAAATCAAGTTCATTGATCCCTATTCTACCCTACTTTTGTATACACCCATATATCGTAGCCCAGATCTCAAATTAATTATATTTCCAATATCAAGTCACACTCAAATCATTCAAACTAGTTTTCATACTAGCATTCACATGCACTTTTACCAACACTTAAATTGGAAGAACTACATTGGGTTTAATCTACTTTCAATGTTTTAGTATGTAGGCAATGCTCATCACATGGGGTGTTGAGTTCATGTCTAGTCTACTCTAATAATGCCACTCTTTATATACTTGTGCTCCTCAAATACCCTAACAAACATGGAAGCTTAGGTTTTCATATCTAATCAATCAAAACAAGGAATAGGTAGTGAACCAAAATCCATGCACATAGACATAAAATTCTCAAATTAGGTGAAAGTACACATATAAATTCATTATCCATACTACCAAAAGGACATTAGCATGGTGTGTTACTATTTAGGGGACTGCACTATTGTCCAAGAGGGTTTGTGAATCTTGATTATTGTTCATGACACCTTACATAGTCTTTGTACCAGTTTCTAGCCTATCATTTATCTATCTTAGTTTTTAGCTAAGTATATATCATGTAACTCATTTTATATTTATAGAATAATCAATTACATTAGTTATTATACAAATTAGAGTTTTTTGATACTATTATGTTTATTCATTTATTTATTATTCCATCACTTTATCTACATAGGGTTTTACATTCCATAAATCCCTTAAAAGTTAAATCATTTGGTGACCTTGACTTAATTTTAATAGTGCAAAAACCCCAACCATAGATTACCTTTAGGGTTTATGTTTCCAACCTTTTAGAACTCAAACTCAGATTTTAGATCTTTGTATCCTTTGATTTTTTTTTTTAATCATGATAATAATGATAGAAGATGTTTATCACTTTTTAGTACAATTTTTTATAGTTTCCTTTGCATGCTTGTTTCATTTCATTTGGAATCAACTCAAAGAAGCTATAAACACATATGTACATGATGTCTTATATTAGTTAAAATATATTTCACATATCATTATTTCTCTAGCATATTATTTTTCTCTTATGTTTAATTTAATCAGGAAATAAATCATGACATGTGTATAGGATATAATACATAAGATTAAAAACACATTACTTAAAATTAAAAAATATCCTTTAGATGCATTTTGATCTTTGGTCCACTTTTATTCCTTACCTATTACTACTAGACCTAAGATAACATCAATGGGTTTGATTATCCCTCCTACTTACTGACCCTACCCATCTAGATACAATCCCCCTCCTACGACTTGTCCTATGCTCATAGTATACCCTACGGTCCAAGTTATGATGTTCACAAGGGGTCCCAAAGCATGAAAGCTTATCCCAACCCATGATTATAGCTTTCTTGATTAGATTAGTGTTCCTCCAACCACACTTTCCATTTTAGATCTTAGAAAACATTCTAACACATACAAAGATGTTTCATATGTGACACTCTATGATACTAAGGTACTAAACACAACAAAGCCAGATTATGTTACATCCATAATAAATATTATGAAGTGGATTGAAGATCATATTTGATTTAAAAAATAAGATCTCCCAACTCATCACTTAATATAAAAACACCTACCTCTTTACATCCAATTAAGAATTAATGATGTGGGTGTCAAACAAGTGTTGGTCCACAATGGATCAAGGTTAAACATTTGTAATATCTCTTTTCTCCAACTCCTTAATGTACATGATAAGGATTTATATCCTTACATCATGAACATCCAAGGGTTTGATAATATTCCATGAAAATGTTTAGGGTAAATAATAGTAAACCTTACATTGGGACCCATGACACTACCTACAATATGTCAAGTTGTGCCCAATGATTTTAATTATTATATTTTTCTTGGGAGACCTTAGATTCATGATATGCATGTAGTATTTTCAAATATGCATGCATGTTTAAATTTTAGTTACAAAGGTTATATATATACATGCCTTATGGATCATGAAACATTAGAATATTATTAGAATATAGAACCTTCACACAACTATATTTCTCTATACAGTCTACTATTCAGAATTCATGTATGATTCCATCAGACAATTCAAGAGTAAATGATAATAGATTCACTTCTCCATTTTCATTAAAATATTTCAAAACAATGGGCTACATAGGATAGGGCCTCAAAAAGCATGAACAATGAATTTTTAATCATGTTGAGGCATCTGATCAAAAAGGCAGGCAGGGACTTGAATATAAGGATAACACATCTAGTGCTAAGTCTTCTCACCATGTTTCTTAGCATTTAGTGATTTTTCAACCCTTTCCACATATAGACAATACAATAAATCAGATCTCCACACTCTCAATTGTTTACCTTGACCTTATTGATGATACAATTTTTCCAAATCTACCAACTCTTGATGAGTTCTCTAACAATGAAGCTCTCTTAGAATTATTAGGGGAATATGAGGATCTTCCTTCCTTATATCATAATAATAGATTTCCTTATTACATGAATGCCTAGGCATACTTTGGTAAGAGTTCAAACATTTTAGATGATATCCTAGCCAACACAGATGGCACCATAACTATATCCCCTTACACCATCAATTAATCTACATTACTTAATGAAGAGACAATTGAATTTGATTATGGCATAGACACTGATCCTCACATAATATTATTAGTTATTACCCTACATAAATAAGAAGATGCAAATATTTGATAAATTTTAAAATACTTCCATGACACTTTTGCTTGGTCCTATTCAAATGTGCTAGTCATTAATCCTTCAATCTAGCACATAGGATTACACTCTATCTAGATGCAAATCTAGTTAAACAAAAAAAATTAAAAATGCATCCTAAGGTGGATATTTTAGTCAAAGATGAGATCCAACACTTCATTGATATAGGCTTCATTCAAATATTTACTCACCTCGAATGGGTATCTAACATTGTGCTAGTTGCTAAGCCTAATGACCAAATTCAATGTTACTCCAATTCTAGAGTTTTAAATAAAGCATGTCCTAAGGATAACTTCACCCTACCTAACATAGATATGATATTAGACTCCATAGTAGGATATGAGATGTTATCTTATATGGATAGTTTCATCGATTATAATCAAATGGTGATAGTTGAAGAAGATCAAGAACAAATTTCTTTTACCACACCATGGGGTACCTTTTTTTATATAGTCATGAATTTTGGCTTAAAGAATGCTAGAAAAGCATAACAATGAACTGTGACCCACATTTTTCATGATGTAATTCATAAAATAGTCTAAGACTATGTTGATGATTTATTAACTAAATCAAAAGAGTGACAATGCATTGTAATTGATTTATGACATATTTTTGAAAGGTTGAGACAATACAATGTATGACTCAATCCACAACTAGTAAATTGTTGGGCTTCCTAATATCCCAATGTAACATAAAGGTATATACAAATAATTCAAGGCTATAATGGATGTCTCCTCATAAAAACTTAAAGTAACTTTGATATTTACAAGGAAAAATCTAGGCCATATGTCATTTTATGTCACAACTAGCAGATAACACTCAATCATTCACAAGATTAGTCAACAAAGATACCAAATTTAAATGGGATATTACGTGTCAAGAAATATTTTATTCACTCAAATAATACTTATTGAATCCACCTTTATTGATATCACCCATATCTAATAGGCCACTTCTCCTTTTACATTTCAGTGACTGATCATGGACTCAGTGCATTATTGGCACAACATGATGACCAACACAAAGAGAAAGTTATCTATTACATTAGGTGCACACTTGTAAATTATGAACAAAAGTATTTAGTAATAGAAAAACTCTATTTAACACTTTATTTACTACATAGAATCTCTAAAACTATATGATCAATAATGAGACATGGGTTATTGCAAAATTATATCCTTTAAAATTTCTCATGTCTAAACTGCATCTCTTCAGTAGTAACACCAAATGGGTAATGCTACTCATAGAATTTTATGTAAAGATATAGTTAAAAAAATGATAAAGGTCCATATAATTATAAATCAATTGGTAGAAACACCATTGTTAGATATTAATCATATCAATGATAATTTTTGAGATGATTTCACAAGTTACAACACCACTTATGACACATGGATAATGTTCTTTGATGGTTATATATGTACCTTAGGTACTAGATCTATAATTATCTTTATCGACCCACTTGGGCACACAGTACCATTGGAATATCAGTTAAGTTTCTCATGCACACACAATATCATGGATATGAGGCACTTATCTTAAATCTCCAAGTAACTTAGGCTCTCTAAATAAAATTTATTAAGGTCTATAGAGATTCATAGTTGGTCATAAATAAAGTTACACATGTTTACCAAACCAAGGAAAAATGTTTAATTACCTAAAAGAATATGTTTCAATGTCTATAGGCTCAATTTTAATACTTCTCTATTGAAAATATCCCTTGTAAAGATAATCATCATGTTAATGCAATGGCAAGTGCATCATCTTTGATCCCCATTGACATCAATAATGAACATGTTATCTCTAATATAGAATGGTTACAATCACCATCAGTATCTTAGGCTAATCTCATAGATTTATTAGTTTTAGCCACCACGTGTAGTACAACAATGTCTGAATAGTTTTCAATATATATAATTTTTTGCATAAGTATATCATGCTAGATATTTTCACCAAGAATAATTAGCTTAAATAATAGAGGAATGCCCTATATTATGTCATCATCAATGAGGATTTATTTAAATGATCTTTTGATGGATGCCTACTCTGATTTCTGACATTTGATGAATCTAAGTTGACCATCAACCAAGTACATGACAATGAATGTGGTGGCCATTTTAGTGGGAAAGAAATGTCACATAAATTACTATAATAAGGATATTATTAGCCTATCATGGCACCAAAATGTTAATAATATGCTAAACTATGTGACAAATGTCAATGACATAATAATCTACACCTTGTTCCTTCACAATAATTATAACTTATTATCTCCCCATGGATATTCATGCTATGGGGCTTTGATCTCATTTGTAAAATAAACCCAAAATTATCAAGGGGACACAAATTTATCATTATAGATACATAATACTTTATTAAGTGGGTGGGTTCAATCCCATTACAATCCAAAAGAGGAGAAGATATGTGTCATTTTCTCATGACAAATATCATTTCTTATTTTGGCCTACCAGTGGCCATAATTATAGATTAAAAAAACCTATTTTAATAATAAAAAAATGAAGAAATTTTATGCTAAATACAAGAATTGACACATATTCTTTACTCCATACTACCCAAAAGATAATGGTCAAGCAAAATCTACAAATAAAATAATCAACAATATCTTGAGTAAAATAGTTACCAAATTCAGTGATGATTGGCATAATCATCTCATCTAGGGATTATCACACTATCATTTTCACACTAATAGGAGTCACTCTTTATTCACTAGTTTATGGAACTAAAGTAGTTATTCTACTAGAATTAGAAATCTCATCCCTATGAATTTTTCTCAAAGGGCTTATCATAGATGACCAATACATATAAAAACATCTACATGAGTTAGAATAGTTGTATCACACATGCATCCAAGCCATATAACACTTTAAACCATACCAAAAATGAATATATTGGGCATGTAATAGCCATGTTCATATCATAGAAGTCAAAGTAAATGATCTCATTCTTAAAGAGAACCTCAAAAATGTTAATGCAAAAGAAGAGACAAAAGGAAAGTTCAAACCAAACTAGTTTAGTCTGTACTTAATCATAGAAAAGCTTAGCCTCAAGGTATACCATCTAGCTTCACTTGATGGTAAGGTAGTAAAGAATTCACTAAACATTATGCATCTAAGGAGATTCTATATCTAAACAACTCACATTTTCCTTCTACATAGTTTTTCTTCCCAGACTCCTTGTATATAGTTTCATTTTATATTGTTTGTAAATATCTTATACTCAAAAAACAAAAAAATAAAATAATATGTTCCAAAATATAAAAACATTAAAATATTTTCTTAGAAAACACAAGTTTTAGATTTATGCATTTCCATGTTTACATTCCTTCTATTTACTAGGTACTACATATGTTATATATGCTAGTATAGTAAGTTTTATTATACATACATGCTTCACTTATTCTCTTTGAGTGTATGCAAATAATTACAAGACTTAGGTCCTCTACATAGATAAAAATTTATTACTATCTACCTATTGGGGGCACATACACAGATTCAACATTAATACATTTGCTCATTTGGGGAATCATAATACATAGCTTCTAGTTTTCTAGGTTATATCTTTCTCTACTCCACATAAAATTTTTAGCATTGATTATATATTGATATTGATCATCCTATACTACATAGATTTTTTACCAACCACTAATATTAAAGACTCGACTTATGTACACCTTTGCTCTTATACATATTTGTATAACATGTTTATACATACTTTCATGTCTAGATTTACTAGTTTAGACTTGATTATGTATATTTGATTCTAGATCTACTTGATGGAATTTTAATATGCCACTATTATATAACTCTAATCCACTTAATTTCATTATATATATGCTTTGTACATGTGCCCATGTCTTTGTGTGTGGATTTTGATTGTGTATGTAGAAATTTGTACATGTCCTTCCATGTGGCTCAAAGCCAACCTTGTTTGATCTATGTGTATGTGTACATTTGAACATGTCCTTATATGTATGCTCTTTATCAAACTTAGTGATGTGTGCCCATGTACCTTATATTGTGTTACCTTGGCCTAATTTATGTGCTTCATGTGTTTTAAGTATGATTTCATGTATGAATCATGGCCATGACACTTGTCTTTTGTTATATTAATATCTAGTTTGTGATGCCATGAGGGACACCATGCATCTCCCTTTCCTCCTTAGGTGCCTTGATGGACACCATGCCCCATCCCCATAGGTATTTTACTCATATTATATCTAGACTTTTTATTTATATACATGCTTACATTATTATATTCATCTTGACAACCTTGTGAATTCTAGATCTAACATACTACTTATCTTAATTTCTGTTCATTTCTTAATTAAGGAAGAAGGTAAGAAACTAGTAATAAGGGTGTGGTAGAAAAACCTAGTTTTTGTGTGCATGTGATCTAGATGAGTGTGGATATCTCCTTTTTATATTGAAATTATGCCTTATAGATTAAAAAAAGTACTAAGAGGGGTTTTTTATAAAGAGGGTAAGGTAGATTGCTTAGTGTGAGCTAGATCCAAGAAGCATGAGCTTGTTAAGAGGTTGTCAATCCACTCTTTGATAAAAATTAAGTTGAAAGAGATAAAAGTAAACTAATTTAATCAAATAATATAAATAAATAAAATGAAATACAATAATAAATAGATGATTAATGAAGAAAATAAACTAAATATAATAATAGCAGGTAAATACTAGTGCTAAAATAGATCAACTCAGGTTTAGGAAATTAGGCAAGTCTTTGTGAACAAGTAGGGAAAGAGAAAGTTGGATTTGGTTGGGAGTATGGGGTTAGAAATAACTTTTTATTATTTATTACCATAGTGACCATCAATGTTTAAGTTGACCATCAGCAGTTGGGTAACCGTCAATGGTTAGAGGTGACCATTGGTGGTTATGTTGACCATCGATAGTTACCTATAGATTTTGAAGTTACTCAAAAGGGATTTACATAATGGTTCAATGATTGGGTAATTTTTTATTAATGGTATATTTATGGATAATGAAGTAAAAATATAGGTGTAGGAGGTCTAATTTAGGCCTAAAAATTAGAAACCAAAATAACAAAATGATGATAAACAATATACATATTTCTTGATAAATGGTTGATGGCTAATTATTGGAGAAATTTTGGTAGAGTAATGGTACTTTGAATCAAGAGAAAGTTTGTTAGAGTTTTGAATCTCTGTTATAATTTTTGAATTTATATAAGGAAGACTAGTTAGAAAGCTTGAATACCTATGTGCTAGAATGCTTGTGATGATGGTTCCTTTCTCACCTCCTACTCCCTCCTTTTATAGGCAAAAATAAATGGAGGATAGAAAGTTCCCTAAGAGGTTATCTTGCTAATTTTGATGCTTCATATTTTGCTAACACTGGGTAAGGAAAACATATTAAATTATGATGTGCTAGTTTGTATGCAGTTGGTGTTGGGTTATTGTGGTGAGGACTTGACCATCGATGGTTAGCCTAACTATTTGTAGTCAAAATAATCATCAGTGGTCGAGTGTTAGAAGGTAAAGGGGTCAAGGTGAGTTAAAAAGGTTTGGGTGGAGAGTTAGTGAGTTAGTGAGTTTAGTTAGCTAAGTAGCTAATTAGACCCAAGGTTTGATGGGTTAGTTAGTGGGTCAAGAAGGGTTAGCTGGTCCCTAAGGGGTTCTGAAGTATTTTGACATCTAGAACTATTGTGTATGGTTGTCTAGTGTATATAGTTGCCCCTTTTTGTTATGCATCTTTGAATCAACAAGCTACCAAATAAATAAATAGATTGTGGGTCAAAGGTCGATTGCCCCAAGTATGGGAAGAGGTGTTCCCCCTCAAACCAAGAGTCAATGAAGTGAAACTAGAATTGAGTCAGGGTTTGACAAGTGGTTTATGGTGAGTCATGAGGTTGGTGATAAGGCTAGTTAGGAATTCAAAATATAAACATGCACATAAAATATGACTAAGTGTGATATCCAAGATCATATAAAGACTAAGTTCCATAGTTGGTAAAAATAAGGTTAGTTTTAGAAGGACTAGTGATGGGGTAATCAGGCCATAGTGTTAGGCATAGTTGATTAGGTCATCCCTATCAAGTCTCCTAGACAAGGTCAGTGTTTTTTTAGGTATCTGAGGTAAGAAGTGCTCTTGAGAAAACACAAATGGTCTGGTGTGCACTAGGTGGTGTAAATTCAAATATTCAATATGGTAAGGTTGGTTGGTATGATAAAAAAGGACCAAGGCAAGGTCATTACAAAAATATGAAATAGTTCAGGATAAAAATGGCCAAAATCGAGGTCAACATGGTCTAATAGTTGGTTGGTCAAAGAGGGTATTCTCTGAAGGTTGGTTTTGGTTTGGTTGAGGAGGTAATCTCCAAAAATGTGGCACTAAGGTTTTGGTGCTTCAAGAAAATCAAATGTGGGTTTCCTAACCATTGATGATTAGGGGTCCCCAACTTGACCATCGATGGTAAGGGGGAAACCCTAAAATTATAAAACATAAAAAGTGAAAATGAAAATTCATTTTTACTTTTTGCTAGTTGACTTCTTATGATTTCCATGCTCTTATCTATTTAGCATTTTGCGAGGGACAATATTGATAAGGTAGGGTCAAGGTGTTGATTGGGTGATTGGTGATTGAAGGTTGGATTGATGGATTGACTAGATGGTTGAGTGGACCTGACTACTAGATCGATGATGTAAGGTAGACAAAGATGTGGCTAGGAAATGGGATATAGTATTCATCCTCAACAGTGGTCAATGAATGAGGTAGGTGGCACCTTAAATTTTTATACTAGTTGATTAAGTTAGTTGAATTTGGTGATTTTGTGTTTACTTGGGTGGTTTTGGGTTTTTTCCCTAGGTTTAGGTTTTGGGTGTGGTTGGCAAAATTAATAAGTGAAAATTGAAATTGAGGGAGTAGTTGGATTGAGGGTAGGGTAGAGGGTAGGGATAGGTAGTTTAGTTGTAGAATTTTGATGTTTTGGGTGGGTTTTAAGAAGGAAGGTGTGGGTATTTTCAATTAGAGATCACACATAATGACCATCAGTGGTCATACCCAACCATTGACGATTAAACTTGACTATCAATGGTCAACTACCAAAGCCAAATGGTCACTTGACCATTAGTAGTCATAGTGACCATTAGTGGTCAAGAGAATGATCAAGTGTTGAATCAAGAATAAATGAAATGGGTGGGTTTTAAAAGTATTTTGAGTGTTTAAAATGTTAAGCGTTGGTTGGTATAAGGTAGTTGTCAATTAGGAATGGTGTGTTGATATTTTTATGTGTTAGGGTAGGTGTTGTTTGATAAAATAGTTAAGGCTAGAGGTAAGTTGAAAATGTTGTAGCATTATAAGGGTAACATTTGGAATAGGTTGACGTAGGTGGGTTTAGGTTGATAAAGAGGTTGATTCAGGTATAATGAATGAAGTGAATGAACATGAGTAATGGTAATGGAAAATTAAGTGTCCATGCTATCTTTAAATTTTATAGGCATGAGATGAAATCCAAATGAGGGATCAAGTTACTCAAATATTTATGGATATCAATGAGGGGATAACTAGTGATGACTAGAAAAATATGGAGGAGGTCAACCTTGAAGCCATGATGCATTATCAGTGCATTCCACAAGATACGGTGATGATTGTGGCCCTCATTAAGAGATGTGATCCAACCATGAACACCTTCCTCTTACTAATCAGAGAGATGACCATCCTACTAGAGGATATTCATAGGATCTCATGGCTATCCATTTAGGGGGAGTTGATATACCAAATTAAGAGTGAGGAAAGGGATCAACATATGAAGCTTTTGTATGGTAAGGATTAGGCCCTTACTAGTTGGCATGCTAATGGCTTCAATTACATGCCATTGTACTGGAGAGATCAAGATGAGAGGTGTCTAATGATGATGATGATGATGATGGTAGTCTCATATTTTACATTATCAAATTTGAGTATTGAGTGGTTTCTTTATCTACTATTGGGAGTGTTGGTGGAGATGTTGCTTGGTAGGACAGTGTTTGGGTGGGCACTAGTTTTGTTGGTCTAGATATACAAGGAGATATAGGGATTTTAAGCTCATTGATGATATGAGATCAACATGGGGTTTGTGCTCCATTATTGGTCCTATGAGCATATTAGGGTTTTGAGGCTATTAGGGCTACCATGGGAGGGCTACACCTAGATGGACTTTAGAGTGGGTTTCAAATAGTAGAGGGGTGACTATGCACTCATAGGACATAGAGGAGGTACAAGGGATATTGACTAGTTTAGGGATGTGATGGATTGCTTGGTTATGGGGGATGTGGTTTAAAGGCCATATGTTGGCTTTCCTAGGTGGGCCCACTACACTCAACACATTTTATCATTATAGAGTTGGAGATGGATATATAAGAGGAAAGAGGGTAAGTCTGAGCTCAACCCATTTGATAGGGTTCATAGGTAGTTCAGCCTAGTACAGGGGATTCTAGGTCCATTCTTTAGGTACAAGAGGGAGGATGTTGAGTTTTTTATTCCCAAGCCACTGCTAGAGGAGGTGGTCCTAGATCATGAGGAGCTAACTGCTAGAGAAGGGGTTAATGATGTTGGTTTTGTCAATGACAATGCAACATGATACCAACCCATTTATGTAATGACTAGGTGGGATGATGGGAGCCAATAATCCATGGATGTGGATCTAGTTGGTGGGGGTCCATAGGTATAGGTTTAAGGACGTGGCCTAGATAGATAGCTAAGGGCAACACTAGATATTGCATGGGCATAATTATATAATGATATGGGTAGGTGACCACATTATAGGGCTAGATTGTGACATTATAAGGTCAAGCTGTCATCGTGATAAGGGAGAGGGATCAAGCCAAGACCTCACTAGGATTGGTAACCTAAGAAAGGGACACCTTGAGACATAGGGGAGGAGCAATGGCAACAATAATAAGACCACTATGTACCATCCCTATGGCATAGTACTTGGCCATAGTAGAGGAGTTGAGGTATTATGAGGCCATAGTTTAGGCATAGTGTCCTGACCAGCCTTGATGTGGTAAGTATAGGGCTAACTTATCAAGTGGGGTAGTTGTGGTGAATCTAGGGTAGTGGGCCACTTTGGTGGGTGGATAGGTAGACATCCTAGGAAGATCGACACTAGATGGTAGTGGTAGTGTAGGTAAGGCTAGTGGTAGTGGTGTCCTTGGGTTATTATATGATATTATATGATGTATAGATATAGATGTACATGATTTTGATATCAGCTTGCATGCCAATACAATGAGAAGTACATGTTTTGAGATATATATATATATATATATATATATATATATATATATATAATTAAATGTATTACTTATTTGGATGACATGATGCATATGATGATGTTTGATTGTGATATATAGATGTGATTTATGGTTTATGGTTCATGGTTTAAATGTTTTGATGTTTTATTCTTTATGAGATGTGGACTAATTAGCTTAGGCATGTGATGGTTATGGATGATGTTTTGTTTTGTTCATGGATATGATGTTTATTATTATGGATGGTTTGATTATGGTTATTAATGTTATTGATAGTCATAGTTATATGATGTGGTTTATGAGCAAGGATATGATGATACTTATGGTTATGGATATATGATGTGGTTTATTTCATTGATTATAGATGTGATGTTTTAAAATTTGTTATGATGTTACGATGAAAGCACACAAAGTAAGTTAGATAACAAACTAGATGTGGGAAAAGAGATAAGAATCATGAGACACGTGTCTACATGAATCAATGATGAGAAGATAAGGAAAAATCTTGATGTTTTTTTCATTGGTAAGGATAAAATAAAAACCAAAGTATAGATTGGCTTAGGGAACATAAGCCTTTTGAATGCTTTAAATTACCATGCTTTGGTTGATAAAAAGGTGTCTTGATCACATTGTGTCAAGTAAGCTCATAATCCCTTAATTTTTAGATGGTATAAAGAGAAAGTATGTGGTAGGTAAAGGGTAAATGGGTGATATGTAAGGTAACCTTATGTGGGTTAGTTTGACCCTTCTATAGGTGACCTAAGAACCATATTAGACAAGTCCATGTCTACATACAAGGTGTAGACTGATTGATGTGGGAAGTCTATCAATGTTAGATATGAAAGCTAATTATAGCTTTCTTAGGATAGCTTGTTCTAATTTTGATATAGGGTATTTTATTATTGTTGTTGTTTTGATAAGTTTGTGAATCTGACCAATATAGGAAGTTTATAATGATTGATTTTGATAAATTTGACTTAGCCATCTTTCAAAGGAGTGGTCTAAGTTTGGGTTTGTTTATTTGGTAATTGTCCTTCAAGGTAATAGTCTACAATGCTAGAGACATGTAACCCAAGTGATATTTAGGTATCCCAAATTGTTTTGATGCTAGGTTTATACATGGACAAGTCTATATAGGTTTAGAAGTTTACCTTTATGAGGGCCAAAATTTATCACAAAAAGTTTAATAATAGGTGAAAGGGGTGGCTTTGAGAGATAATAATCATGGGACATCATCTGATTAGAGATGAAAAGTATCCATGAGAACCATGATATGGGTAGAGATGTGGTACCCATATTTAGGATTAGGCTATGACTATGACAATTAATCACATGGTTCTATATTGTAATCAGTTATCCTCAAAGGGATAGGGATAGGTAAGGGATCGGTAAGTGAAAATATCATAAATTAAGGGATGAGCTTAAGCTAGACAAAAAGTGAGTTTGATCCTTGTTTAACAAAATAAAGGATGCAGATGTGAAGTATTGAGAGGCTCATGTTCTAGTTTGCCTTCGAGAGAGGACAAATAATAAGTTCATGATCTATACTTGTGGGTTATAATGTAGGGTCTAAGCTAATTTAAAGTGAACTTGCCTCACTTTATTTTCTCCATCTTGTCACATGTTGATTTTCATTTAGGATGAGGTCTCTGATATTGAATTCTCATTCTTTTAGGTGCTTGTTATAGGCATGCTTGATTAACTCTTGGTAGATACAAAGAAGGTTAAGTACAGCTAGATGGTGCTCGTCAAGTAGCTCAAGTTGTGCTAGACATTCTTGATGATAGTCAATCTCAAAAATGATTTATTGTAAGGATATAAAAAGAGAAGGAATCTAGACTTTGAGAGGTAGAATTGCCTCTACCCTAAAGACTAGAGAGAAAGGGGTATCACCTATAGAGGTTTGAGTGCTAGTGAGATAGCCCCATAAAGTGAAAGGGATGTGCAAGTGCCAATCTTGACTAGAAGCACTAATTACATTGGTTAAAATTTTGTTGAAGGTTCTGTTAGAGGCTTTTGCTTTTCTATTTACTTGTGTATGATAAGGTGAGGAAAAGATTAACTTAATGCCAAATGTGTTGCAAAGACCTTGAACTTTATTATTTTTGAAATATTTTCCATTATCAATGATGATATTACAAGGAACACTAAAATAATAGATGATATGATGATTGATGAATTTATAATCTTATCAGCTTTGGTTAAGATGAGAGGAATATCCTTCACCCATTTGGTGAAATACTCAGTGGTGGTGACGATGGATTGGTGCCATTGTGAAGAATGAGGATTGATTTCCCTAATAAGATTGAGTCCCCATTATGAAAAGGGCCAAAATTCCTTAAATACTTGAAGGCCATGGGCTAACACATGATGTAAATTGGCATGCTATTAACATTTAACACACTTCTTTACATAATCACAATAGTCCTAGTTGAGGGTGGGCTAATAATAGCCAAGGTGAAGGATATGTCTAGCGACAACTAAACCACTAAAGTATCTATAGATTCCATCATGCATTTCTTTGATAACATGGGAAGCTTCATGACTATGTAGACAATAGAGAAGGAGGCCATCAAAACCACACTTGTAAAGGATTCCCAGTAGTATGGTATAACGAGAGGTACTCTGAATAAAAGCTCTTCAGGTATTCCCAGAGAGGTTTAGGAGGAATGAAGTAGAGGTTGAGGTAGTTGAAGGTTTACTTATATCATATGTCTGATAGAGATTGATCTACACTACAAATGGTAGGAATATTAGAATGGATATAAGAGGGTGTGATGAAATGGTGAATGGTGATAAAGAGCATAGAATCGATAGGTGGATATGGGATTTAGGAAACTAGGGAAGCCACTATATCCATGAATTTGTTAGTTGATCATGGAATAGACTGGATAAGGTAATGATCAAATGATGCTAAGAGTACATCTACTGATTGTTTGTACTTTTGTAATACATCATTCTTACATTGGTAGGATCTATTGACTTGGTTGACCATAAGCTAGGAATTGTTAAAGACATTGATTATCTTAATTCCCAAGGCTAAAGTGATTTGGAGACCTATTATTAGGGTTTCATACTCAAATACATTATTGGTGCACTCAAAATCAAGTTTGAAAGAAAGAGGAAGAGGTCAACCATTAAGGGGAGTGAGAATAACTCTGGCACCCCCATCATGTTGTCATTTAGAGCCATCAAAGAACATGGTCATTTGGTATGTGGGGTCCTCCTGAGAAAGAGTCACAATGGACTCATCTAAAAATGCAAGAGGGAGAGGTTGGTTATCTATCAAAGGATCTTTAGTTAGTTTATTATTAATGATTTGCCCTTTAATCAAGTTTTTCTATAGGAACTCAATGTCAAACTTGGCTAGGAGCATGATCCACTTAGCCATACACTAATTGTGGTAAGGTTTAGAGTGCATGTACTTGAGTGGGTTGATGTTAATGATGATGAAAGTTTTATGATTGAGGAGGTAATGATGAATTTTAGAAGCCACAAATACTAAGGCAATGTAAAGTTTCTTGGAATGGGTGTATAGATTCTCATACTCTATAAGTGTTTAACTTATATAGTAGACAACTTTCTCTTTGTTTTGTTTATCATAGTGAGTGAGCATTGCCCCTAGAGATTGGTTAGTGGTGGAGATATAAAATTAGAAGGGTTGGTCCTCTTTAGGAGGGGTAAGAATGAGTAGATAAAGGAGGTACTCTTTGAGTGTATTAAAGGCTTATTGTCAGTCCTTAGTCCACTAAAAAGATGTATCTTTCTTGAGAAGATGGTGAAAGGGTTGACATCTATTTGATAACTAAGAGATAAATTTATGGATCGATTGGATCTTCCCTTGTAGGATACAGAGTTTCTTAAGGTGCACTGGATGTGGAATCTCTAAAATTACTCTAACTTTGGTAGGGTCTACCTTGATTTATTGAAGAGAGATTATAAATCCAAGAAGTTTTCCAGAGTTGAGTTGGACATGAAAATGGATTAGGTGCTCAAAGATAATTTTGAGAACATCTAGATGATCCTTGAGATATTTGGATTTCCCAAGGATATCATCTACATAGTCCTCTATTATTTTATGGATTAGACCATGGAAGATGTAGGTCATCACACGCTAGTAGGTTGCTCTAGCATTATTCAAACCAAATAGCATGACCCTATAATAGAAGGTTCCCCATGGGGTGATAAAGGGATAAAAGATCAGAATCTTTAGAATGAATAGAAGGTATTTATAAATCTTGGAATGTGAAAAAGGTAAAAAGTTAAAGGGCTTCAACAAAGGATGCAAGAGGTTGAGGGTCTTCTGGTTGATCCTCTATTGATTTTAGGGCCTCTATCAATGCTTGGTGGTGATGGGGTAAGGTTTTGATCAGTTCATAAAGGCTCATCTTCACTAGTTTCTAGTGAAGTTGTTTAAGAACTACTCACTGAATAGATTTAGAAGGGTTAGAGGTAGGGACACCCAAAATGGATATTTTAGGTTTTAATGAAGGTGAAGGTGAGGGTAAAAGTGTTTGGGTTTAGTTGTAAGGTTGAGGGGTTGAAAATTATGTCCATGGTATAGACACTTTGGCTTTTCCCTTATCCTTTTGTTGGGCCTGAGATCAGGTAACCATATGAATAGTGTGGATGAGGGGAAGTGTTGGGTTAAATGGTTGCTTCAATTCTTCCTCACTCTTGGGTGAGAGAAGAGGAGTAGGTAAATGTTGGATGGGTTCATTTGGTGTTTGGGTTGGTAATGGGATCAAAGGAGGTTCATCTAATAATAGATCATCCTCGCCCCATAAGTTATGGACAAGTGCTTAGAGAGATTTCTAGTTCTCTATGTTGTGTCTAGGTGTCCTATGGTAAGGTATATTAAACTGTCATTGAACCAAGATGGTTTAGGACATGAAGGGTCTAAGGTTTTCATATGTGGAATAATTAAGGAAATTGTTTTCAACAACCTTTATATAATGGTTGAATAAGATTCAAGCAAATGTGTTGGGGTGATGGGTCTTTGATCTTAGGGGTGGGAAACTTCTTAGAAGTAGGCTTTACCACAGAAGTTGTAAGTGGTGGATTGGTTTTGGTTAGGATTGCTTAGTTATGGTTGGTTTTGATGTGGAGGGTTTAGAGGTGGAAGATTTAGATGATGAAGGTTTGGATATAGGTGGGAAGGTAGCAGTAGATAGATTAGTTTAAAATGTTGGGAAGTTTGATGATGTGGAGGGTGTAGGTAAAGGCATAATGAAAGAAGAAAGTTTAGTTTGGTTAGTTATGGGAGGGTTCACCTTCTTGGTATAATAATGAGCTCTTGGGATGGTGGAAGGATGGGGTCCTAAGAAAAAAGGTAAGTGGGAAGGGGGTAGTAAGGCTCTAGTTCAATGTGGGAGTTTTGGTGACTCAACCTTCTTATTTGATTTGGTTGGGGTTTTCTTCGGTGGACTAGATGGAGTTAATTCCAACTTCAAAGATGGGTGAGCAAGGCTAGGTGTAGGAAGTATTCATAGATTCTTGATGGGTTTGGTTAGAGAGGTGTAAGGTGATTTGACAATTTTGGATAGAGATGGTTTGGATGGTTCCCTTATGGTTTTGGAGGAAAACGTGTTTGATGAAGGTATTGAGGTGATGATAGGTTTGATGGTGGATGAAAGTGAGGTTGAAGGTTTATGTTTGTTTTGATAGGTGAGACCAAGATGATGCCAAAAGGTGGTTCTATCTAGATTGGGTTGAGAGGAGAATTCTAGGCTTTGGACTAATCTAGAAAAAGGCTTGTAAACTAGTTTAATTCCTTGGTCATTGGTTTCAAAGATTAATTTGATAGGTTGAGGTGAGGGAATGGTTTCTTCACCTTTGTTCTTGATGGAGGGTTTCAAGATTTGAGAGGATGTTTCCTTCATGGAAGGAGTGGGGAAGGTGATCTCTTCTTTTGGGAGGGTTTCCAAAGAGAGAAAGGGTGGTTCCATATTGGGGGACGAAGGTGTGATGGCCTCACGTGAAGGAATGGAGATGGTTGTTTCCTTTGTTTATGTTTCCAAAGGAATGGTGGGTAATTCCACCACTTCAATAAGTGGAGTGGGGGAAGAGGTAGTTGAAGCAATGGTTGCCTCCTTTGGTATTTCTATCAAAGGAGATGTGGATAAGTTCATGGTCTCATCAAGTAAAGAAAGAGGGTGGTTGCTTCCTCTATTTGGGTGTCCAAAGGAATAGAGGGTGAGTTCACCACTTTAATGAGTGGAATGGAAGAATGGGTATTTGACTTAATGGTCTCCTCAACAATAGGTTCTCTGATAATGACATTGATTGTATGGACCTCACAAGCATGAGATTATTCTAGTTTATTATCATCATAATTGGTAGAAAGGGCATGATTGGGCAAAGGTTTATGAAAGATGTCAAAGGAATGATTCAAGGGTGAATTAGGATTATCAAATATAAGTTTTCCCTTATCAATCATGTTTTGGAAAATAGTTTTGAAGGTGTTACACCTGCTTACATCATGTTCAATGACATGGTGGAAAGCACATATATCATTCTCATTGTACCAACCAGGTGTAGGGCAAAAAGCATCAAATTATTGGGAAGATTTTATGGGAGGAAGTTATATGATGTTGGCTTCGAGTAATTTTTCCAAAACTAAATCATAATACTCCCATGTTGGAGTGTATTTTTTTGGGACAACTTGGTTTTAATTTTGGTTTTGTTGGTTGAAAGAGTTAGAGGAGTTTGTTTGGTTGATAGTTGATGGTGGAGTGGTTTTAAGGACAACAATGTTTTTGGATGCCTTTGGTTTGTTATTGGAATGGATAGATTGATTTATGGTTTTGGATGAGGAGGGATCATTGGATTTAAATCTAGAATTTGTGTTCCTCAGTTTCAATTTCCCCTCATCAATGGCTCTAATTTATAATTTGTGTGCCATGGTGAAAGCCTCATCAAAAGTTCTAAAAGTTTAAACCTGAAGAGTAGGGGAAATATGTTTGGTAAAACCCTAAGAGAAAATTTCAATCAACTTGGGTTTGGGTAAATATAAAGAGAGAAGGCTGATAAGACCTTTCTATCTAGCTACAAATTTGGCAATTGATTTGTCATCAAATTACCTGATGGGGTAAAGGTCAGTAATAGAGACCTTTTTAGATATATTAACTAAGAAATAATCTAAAAAGATTTGGGCAAGTTGGGAAAAGGGAAAGATGGAGTTCTTGGTGAGATCATTATACCAATCTAAGGCTAGTCTAGATAAAGACATGGGGAAGGTATAAAGGCGAAGAGCATCATCATATGCAATTAAATAACAAGAATAGTGAAATGCTCTTAAGTGTTGTTGGGGGTCCTCCTTGCTTTGAAATTTGGAAAAATTGGGTGGTTCCCATTGAGGAGGATAAGACTGAATAGGAATGAATGGGTGAATAGGCTCATTGAAGATTTGATTATAAGATAAGAGGTTATGAGCCCCAGAAATAGATGACTCTAGGTTGGTCATTTTGTCCATTAACATTTTGACCAAATCTGTTTGAGGTTGGGATGCTCCATAATTGGCTAGTAAGTTTTGTTGAGGCTAGGTGACATTAATATATGGATAAGTGGTAGAAGGTTGAGAAGATACCACATATTGGTATGTGGTCATTGAAGGTTAAAATGATGCCACATAAGGGATAATGGGCATAAAAGGTTGAGTACAAGGTGCTATGTATCCTTGTGGATTAGGAACATATTGGTATGATGTCATGGGTATTTATTGAGGGATTGATACATGTTGGTTTGGAGGTATGAATGGGTTGGTGGATGGTTGGGGTTGAGTGGTAACTCTAGTAATGATAGGTGGAAGGGTAGGAGGTATAAAAAGCACCAAATTTTGAAGTGGGTTGGAAATTAGTGGGTTGGTAGTGGTAAGGGGAATGGTGGAAATAGGGGTAGAAGATATTCCCACATGGATGAAATAGGGGTAATAAGAAGTGAGGTTACCCCTATATTGGAGGTGTTGCTTGGTGTAGGGGGTGTTTGACTATTGGTTGGGATGTTGGATTGAGTTTGGGTAGTGGTAGTGGTAGTGGATGGGATATTGGTGGATGAAGATGCTTGGGTGATTATAGGTTGGGTAGAAATAGCACCAATCATAACATGGGGAGGCATACCATAAGGTGGATCCATAGGAGGAACCGAAGTGATAAGGGTACAGTGAGATAAGGTGTTGAGGTAATGTTGAAGGGCCATAGGTTTGTTATCAAGGAAGGTAGCAAAATCCACATTACCCTTGGAAACTATCTGAGGCATGGTAGGAGGGGGAGAAAAATGAGGAGAACCCTCAACATCATAAGTATACTCCATGGAGGAGGAATAAGAGGAGAGTGGTTCTTTGTTGGTTTTATTCCTCAACTATTGTCTAGTAAAGATCATGTGAGGAATAGAAAGGAAATGATGGAAAACTCAAAACCCAAACATAAAACAAGCAAAAACAAAGACCTTAAGGCAATCAATACATACATTAAATTGTGTTTATCAACTTAGGATTCTTTTTAGATCAATTTTGGCTTATGCCTTAGAAAGTATGAAAAGGAAATTTGGTTTGTAGATCAGGTACTAGAAAGGAAGTCTAAGGTTGGTTTCAGGTGTTAAAGGCTCTCAAAAATCTGTATTGAAAGTCAGTATGTGGCTTGATATTGGGGCCTACACCCTCACTTCACACACCGTACTAATAAGGGTGTCAGGTGCTTAGCCAATATATACTAAATTTTAGAGTTTAGACTCAACCAAAGAGCTAAGTTTTGGTTTCTCTTCTTGGTAATGAACTCCAAGTAAGATAGACAAAGGGTAAGGTTTACTGCTAGGTGAGGAAATCCTAGTCAGGCCTTATGTCAATTGTTTTGATGTGTTGATTGATTATGTGGTTTGGTAGAGTGTGTGAGAACAAAAGTGAAACTACAATTGATTAATTTGATTTCAAGTTAGTTATATGAACTAAAAATAAATAATCAATCAATGTATGCAAGGTTTATTTTAAACCCACAATAAAAAAATTCAATTTCTTTGTATGAGCATAGAATAAAGGAAGAAAAGGGCACCTAGATGATGTTAGGTCCCACCAAGTGTGATAAAATGTTTCTCTTAATTTTTATTCATTTTTTAATTAAGGAAGAAGGTATGAAACTAGTAATAAGGGTTTGGTAGAAGAACCTAGTTGTTATGCATGCATGATCTAGATGAGTGTAGAGAGATCTTTTTTGTCTTGGAAGGATGACCTATAGATAAGAATATACTAAAAAGAGGTTGTTAGGAAGATAGTAAGGTGTACTACCTAACGTGAGATAGATCCAAGAAGCATGAGCTTGCTAGGAGACTATGAATCCACTCTTTGATAAAAATTAAGTTGAAAGAGATAAAAATAAACTAATTGCATCAAATAATACAAAGAACTGAAATGAAATATAAGAAGAAATAGATGCTTGATAAAGGAACTAAACTAAATATATAAATAATAGGTAAATACTAGTGCTAAAATAAATTAGGTCAAGTTCAAAAAATTAGGTAAGTCTTTGTGAGCAAAAAGGGACACAAAAATTTAGATTTGGTTGGGGGTATGGGGTCAGAAATAACTTGTTATTTCTTACCATAGTAACCATTGGTGGTCACGGTGACCATTGACAGTTAAGCTGACCGTCAATAATTGAGTAATCATCGATGGTTGGATGTGATCATTGGCAGTTATACTGACCATTGGTGGTTACATATGGATTCTAAAGTTGCTCAAAAGGGATTTGAAAAATGGGTCAATGATCAAGTAAGCATTTGTTAATGGTATAGTTAAGGATATGGAAGTCATAAGATAGGTGTAGAAGGTCCAATTCAAGCCTGGAACTCAAAAACTAAAATAAGAAAACTAGGATACAAATATACCTATTTCTTACTAAATGGTTGATGGTTGATTGCTAGATCAATTTTGGCAGAGTAATGGTACTTTGCCTTAAGAGCAATTTTAGCATAGGTTCAAATATTTGTTGTAGTTGTTGAATTTTTGGAAGGAAGATTGGCTAGAAAGCTTGAATACCTATGTGATAGAATGCTTTTGATGATGGATCCTTTCTCACCTCCTACTCCCATCCTTTTATAGGCAAAGAGAGATGGAGCATAGAAGGTTCCTTAGAAGTTTGGCTTGCTAATTTTGATGCTTTATAGTTCATTATCACTAGGTAATATAGACATATTAAATTATGCCATGCTAGTTTATACATAATTGGTGTTGGGTTAGAATGGTGAGGACCTGACCATCGATAATCAGCTTGACCATCAATGGTCAAGATGACCATTGATGATCAAGTGTTTAAAGGTAAAGGGGTCAAGGTGAGTTAAGAAGGGTTGGGTGGAGGGTTAGTGAGTTAGTGAGTTTAGTTAGCTAAGTAACTGACCAGAACCAAGGTCTGATGGGTTGGTTAGTGGGTTAAGAAGGGTTAGGTGGTCGCTAGGGGGTTCTAAAGCATTTATCATCTAGAACCATTATGTATGGTTTTTTAGTGTCTACATATACATCATACATTACCAACTTATGCTCATACTATTTTAAATTTTGATTTCATATGTACACATTATATGGATTTTATCATGTAGATATAATGTGTTTTTAGTCTAGCACACATGATTTTTAGCTTTTCTTTTGAGTGTAGTTATTATAGAGGTTCAAAAACTCCCCCTCAAAAGTGGGGGCATTCATAGGGGGGTTTTACAGAGATCATTCCATCTTAATGTACTCAAAACATAGTTTTTATTATGTAGACATAAAGTACAAAGCCCAAATTCAGGGAAACATAGTGAAAAATAGTAATAAATAGATCATTCTTAGTTTTGCAAAAAAATAGTACATTTGGTCAATAATGTGGAATAGAGGACACTAATGCAGTGTGTTATTGATCGAGGGACTATGTTACTATTTAGTAGCCATAAAAATAGAAAATTCTATAATTTACAGAAAATTACAATAGTTATAGTTTAAATTTACATAGTATTAGTCACAAATTATTAGACAAGTTTAGTTTATGCTCAACTATACATAAAATTACACATGTTTTCTTAGATTGGGGGCATCATACATGGCATGATCATTCCAAGTTCAGTTTTAGATACTTAGACATAGTAATATGACTCAATCCAGAATCCATATACACATATATTAGAGTTGGGGGCATGTGCATGGCACATTATTCCCATATGTTCAATTTGACATGAGTGTTCTTAGAGGGAATGAAAAATCCATGTTATTCTCCATGTTGTTACCCCAGACACCATTTACACTAGTTTTACACCATATTTATACCTTATTCCATCTATAGTTGTTTGTATTCCCAAGTAGTCCCTAAGCTACATTAATGAGTGCCTGAGTGGCCTTTGAGCCATTTTACATTTTAGATTTTTTAAGTGACCCCAGAGCCATCCTACATAGTTTTAGTTACATCACACAAATTCAATTGAATTGAAAATTTTCATTTTCAGATGTATCTACTACACATGGGTAGGAAATGATGGATTCATAGCCTACTTGAGTTATTGAGCCACCTACATATATGGGTTGGACAAGCTATAATTCCAATCCAAGTTATTTATAGATTATGATCTACCAAGTAGGGGTGCGTAATGATGGAATCAAGGCCAGCTTGAGTTTTTGAGCCACCCACACATGGGTATTAATTAAGCCTTCAACTCAATTCAAGTTATTCATCATTTGATCACCATCAACATGCACACACAGGATGTCACCAAGTTTTAGCATTGGTTCACATACCTAATGAAGTGTATTTATTCCTTTCCTCTGTCTCTATCATCTCTTTACTTAGTTTTGTCTTTTATTTTTATGTTTATTAAGTAAGGACTGATCCATTCATGTTTCATTTGTAGGACATGCAATGGATCATGCTTCATAGATTAAAAACTATATTCTTGGGCATCACCTCTTAGGTAAGTCTAGGTACATTTATTTTCCTTTATCTTGGTCATTTCACTTTTTGGCATTCTTAGAATAAAGGGGGGGAAAATATAGTCATCTAAAATATAATTTGAGTGCAATGAGTGTCACTTGAGACCACCTTGTCTGTAATTTAGCCAAAAACCTATCTTAAGGCCTCTCTTGATCATTTTCTAGCTTTTGTATGAGTCTAACCCATTCTTAAATATACCAAAAGCAATACTAAGCTACATAATAGTCACCTAGGTTTCATTTTTTCCCATTCTTTCCACCTATACATTATCACAATCCTTTGGCCTATAGGGAAATGCTAATATGTCCCCTTACTCCTTATTCCCATAATGAATACCTTTCCATTCCTCAAATCACTACTATGGTTAGTATAGACCTATTTTACATCTTGATAAGTACCAAAATGCTATATATAGACCACTTTCATTCACTTATCCACTAGATGGAAATCATATGCAAATCAAGGTCATTGATCCTTATTATGCCCTAGTTTTGCATAAAAACACTCAAAAACATATATGAAAATCAAAGTCATTGATCTTTATTTTGTCTTACTTATACATACACCTATCTAAGCAACTCAGAGATTAGATTAATCAAATTTTTAATCTCAATTCACACTCAAAGCATTCAAACTGATGTTCATACTAGCATTCACTTGCACTTACACTAGCACTTAGCTTAGGAGAACTATATTGGGCTTGATACCCTTTTGAGGTATCAGTATGTAAGAAATTTTCAACACATGGGGTGTTGAGGTCACATCCAATTTACCATGCTAACACCACTCTTTTTCTACTTGTGTTCCTCAAATACCCTAACAAACATGGAGGCCTAGGGTTTCACATTGAATCAGTCAAAATAGGGAATATGCAGTAAACTAGCATCTGAATAGATATGCATAGACTCCTTAGATTTAGGTTAAATTACACCCAAAAGTTCATTATCCCTATTACTAAAAAGACACTAGCGTGACACAGAGGACACTAGTGTGGTTTGTTATTATCTAAGGGATCATGTTATTTTATAGGAGGGTTTCTAACTCCTTATTATTGTTCATGATAGCTTGCATAATCCCTATACCATTTTTTAACCTGTTAATTATCCATCTCAATCAGTTTCTAGCTAAGTATATCTCTTTTAACTCATTTGTTATTTATAAAAAATTCAATTATATTAGTTATTATACAAATTAGAGGCCATTGATAGTGTTATATTTCTTCCCTTATTTATTATTCTAGCACTTTAGTAACATATGGTTTTACATTCCATAAATCCCTTAAAAGTTAAATCAGTTACATACTATAGCTTATTCAATGACTTAACCTCTCTTTCCTTAACTATGTGACTTAAATCCATGAATGATAAAAAAATATTAAACATAATAGAATCATGTGGAGGTGGAAGCAAAATTTGTTTTAATATTTCTTGAAAATCCTTACCTACCATAGAATTCAACATCTTGGATAACATGGTCTCATATTGTAATACATAACCTATGATAGGCTCATTAGATTCTTGTTTAAGCTGAGATATATAAGCATATGAAATCTTTTCACTTATGGTAATTGAGAAATGTGCAAGGAATAAATTTACCAAAGGATTGAACACATAACTGACTGATGTGTTAAATTTTAAAACCATCTTAGATCATATTATTTTTAAAATTATCCAAACATGTGTGAAATGATCCCAAATGTTTCTCAATGTCACTTTTTCCATCATATAATATAATCTTAGGTGTCACAAAACCATTTGGTAAAGTATATGCTGAAATATGTTGATCTAATGGAGTTTACAATAAATCATGTGAATTTAGTGTTTGATTAGGTTTCAAAACACTTTTTTCCATTTGAAACACCTTAGTCTGTAGAGATAAAATAGTCCACATAAGGGATTGTGCATTAGGAATATAATGTTTGCTAACCAAAGACTATGTAAAAAGTGAGTGAGTAAAGATAAGCATATTGATTTGTTGAATCCCTTGGATTTTTCCCATAGTAGATGTTGGTATAATAGTTGAATCAAGTGATGTAAATAAAGGAATGGGATGCATAGCAATGGAAGTATGATATGTATTATTTTTACTTGCACTTTTATTTTATAAAAGATTTTGTAAAATTTCATGATAATCCTGAGATTGTTCACAAAATGTTTCTTGAAAGTTATTAATAGTTTGAAATGTATTAATCTCTAGTTTTTCATCACCTATAGGTGTAATTATATCTTGATATTAAATGTTGTATTGATTATACTATTCATGATTTGATGTATTGTTAGGAACTTCTACATATTTAATTTGTTCATTAATGTATGTAATTTTTGACATACCCTTGTTCTTATCCATATTATGTTTCTTATTAATATAAATATGAGTATGCTCATCTTGAGTACCACTTAGTATAGCAAAATTTCCTAGAGAGGTAGCAATAATTTTCTTAGTTTGCATAAAATATGAAATAGAAACTTTGAAAATTGTTGTTAACAAATATTTTACCAAATATGAAAATCCTAATACATCAATTGGAAATAATAAAAGGAAGGAAAGAAACCTTAGCAACATGGATGGTTAGGGTTTACAATATTAAATCAATAGATGGGTTTACCACTATGGTGTATCAAAATTGGGTATTAAGCAAGTGTTAATATAATTATGATAAAATACTGAGAAAAATTAAAATGTATAAGTTATGTAATAAATACACATAACTGATTTGGAACTTAATATTTATAAAAAAATGTTAAAAGGGGAAAGTAATAAGGAAACATAACTTAGTTGGCACTTAGATCTTATAGACTATAATAGAGACTATGTGATCAACTATGGGACTATGTGAGATCACTATGAATCAGGAACATGGTTTTGTTTGAATCTAGGATAAGGTTGCACTATTTAGACAAGGTTAGTTTATGTTATCATATGTATAGTGTATTAATGTACATTAGGGTTTTTACCCTCTATGTGAATTTTTTTAGATGCACCTTCACTTTTATATCACGTGTGTATATCCTAGGTCACTTGATTCATTACAAAAGTCATTGTGTACCTTTCTAGAACCCTAGCTCCATAACAATGAGGAATAAATCTAGTAAAATGGGAAAAGGGGGTTATGGGTTGAATTTTATTCACCTAAATACCCTTTGAGGTGAGTATTGCCTACATATTTTTGGCATATTATTGTAAATACCTTGGGTTATTGACTAAGGTATATTATCTATGCATCTTGGTTAGTTGTTTTAACCACTTGGGTTAATAGGTCAGTTTGCTTTTATGATCATAGCTATTTTACACTACATGATGCTTATGGTTGCTTCCACCCCCTATTTTCTTGGGTGGCTCTTTTGCCTATTTAATAGGCCTATCATGTATTGTTTAGTATGTTGGTTAATTACATTTCTTAATCTCTTTACTGAATCTAATATGGTCTCAGAACTTACAGTGTAGGAAGCTTGGGAGGGAGCCTGTAGAGCAAAAAAGGAGCAATATTTTCAAGGAAGATTGTGAATCACCTAGTGGATAGTCATGAAGAGATTTTTTTCTTGAGACTAGCAAGAAATCCAGTAATTAGGAGAGAATCATCAGGTGACATGTGCAAAGGAAAAGTAGTAGGAGGTAGCAGAAGAGGGTCATAGGTCTATTTTTATTTTTCTTGTGTTTTTGGGTGGCCATTTTTTTTAGTTTGAAAAGTGACAGTATTGTCATTCGATCACTATTTCTAGTGAGTGGTCTAAAATTTGCTATTTTTTGAGAGAAGATGATAGGAACTAATAGAATTCAATTTGGTTGAGTGTTTCTCTCAAAATATGCATTTAAAGTTTTGTAGGTAGGCCAATTTTTTGATTGGATGATTATTTTTATGAAATTTTTTATCTAAAGTTTTATTATTTAAATTAATTTTAATTTTTAATTGAGATAATTCAAAACTTTAGCTTATAAGGGTTATTGGGGACCTATTGTGACTAATTATCTTAGAAAAGTTATGGAAGGTGAAAAGTTCACCATTTTTTGGGTTTTTAATCTAGATGTTGGTAGAAAAGGAATTTTTTAAATTAGAATTATAGATCTCTAGATAAAATTATTTTTGTCTATTTTTTGGTGTTTTTAAAGACAAAAAATTTAAAATGTCCCAAAAGGTGGCATTTTTTGCTAAAAAATAGAGGTATTGACTAGTTTATGATTTGAGTCCATGGGTAGGAGGAATTTTGTGTAAAGTCATTATAATTTTTATGATATATTCATTTTTTTGAAAAACTAGGTCAAAATGGCTAGTTTACAACACCTCTTGTTGTCAGATTCATATAAATTGATAGGAATAAAATTTAGTTTGTGGAGTCATAAGGTTTTGATTATATGTGAATATCAAAACCTTGATCAAATAGTGCTTGGTAAAGAGAAAAAGCTTGCCACTAGTTATGATGACTATGATAAATGTCATCAGGAGGATGTTATGTTGTTAAAACTGTTAGTAACAGATAATCTAATCTCAAAGGTTAGAAATATGAACATTGCATCAACTTTGTAGACTAATCTTACTTCTAAATATTAGGCTTCTGATGCTGGTAGGGTATTGTATTTACAAAATTTGTTATTTTTTACTTAGATGTAGGAAGGTGGCTCCATATTTGAGTTTTTATCATAGATCAAGGATATTGGTGATCAGTTGAAGGTTGTGCAAAAGCTTGTTGATGAGCAATATTTGATTTCTCTAGTTATACAAAATCTTCCACTTTCATTTGAGTCATTTGTGGAGTCCTTACACATTATTTCTAAGATATAGACTTTGGACTTTGAAAAGTTATCCATACTGCTATTGTAAAAGGAGAGATGACAGGAGTAGATAGTGTTGTCTACATCTACTTATACAAAGAGTGCATTCTTCATCAAGGGAATGGGTAAGCAATTTGGTAAAACTACTAGTTATCCTATAGATACTTCACAAGTAAGTGTTTCTAATAAGATATCTAAGTGAAAATGTTTTAATTGTAAGCAACCCGGTCACCTTAAGAAATATTGTAGGAAAAGACAACATGATATGGCTAACCTTAGAAAGAAAGCTCATCATGTGAATGTAGCTGAAGGTGAAGGCAAGGAATCATCTCCTGATTTTGCTTTCATGGATTCTAGTAGTAATTTTGGGGTGGATCTAGGTTGGTACTTTGATTTAGGGGCATTTCACCATTATACATACCATAAGGACTAGTATGTGGATTTTGTTGAAAATAATAGTAGTGGTGAATCTGTATCTGTGGGAGATGGTAGAACTTACTTTTTGAAAATATATGGTAATGTTTAGATCAGATTTAATGGTACTATTTGGTATACATTTAATAATGTTAAGGATGTGCTAGACATGAAAAAAAAATTATTTCCATTAGTGAGATCACTAGAAACTCTGATTTTGTTGTAAAGTTTTAATGAAAATAATGTTTAGTCACTACCAAAGATAACAAGATTATTGTTGTTAGGACTGGTGAAAAAGTCTTGTATAAGCTTGCATATCTACATAGGGCAAAGGAAAGTGTTCTTGCAGTGGTTGATAGCATAATTTTACTTTGGCATGAAAGGTATGGGCATTTGAATTTCCAATATTTGAGTACATTAAGAAATACTAAGATATTTAAGGGGATTCCTTCTATTTGGGATATTTATCATGTATGTATTAGATGTCAATTGGGAAAACAAGCTAGACATTCATTTAATGTTGGTAAAGTTTGAAGGGCTAAGGAAGTGTTGGAACTTGTTCATATGGTTTTGCATGGTCCAATGTGGACACCTACCTCAACTAGAGCTTAATTTTTTTTGTTTTTAGTTGATGATTTATATAGAAACAAGTGGGTATACTTTCTAGTGAATAAATTGGATCACTTTTCTAACTTCATAAATTGGAAAACTATGGTTGAGAAACAAGCAAGATGACCAGTGAAGTCTCTTAGAATGAATAATGGAGGTGAGTTTACCCCAAATAAATTCAAGGATTTTTATGCCATTGAAGGAATACACATATATTATCCTACCCCTTATACTCTACAAAAAAATGGAGTTGTGGAAAGCAGGAATAGGATAGTGATGGATATGGCTCGTTGTATGGTCCAAAGTAGAAATGTCCCATATAAGAATTGGGTAGAAGCATTGAATATAGTGGTGTACATCCTAAATAGAAGTCCTAAAAAATCATTAGATAATATGACTCCAGAGGAGGCTTAGTTAGGTAGAACTCCAGATGTAAGTAATTTTCAAATTTTTAGTTGTGTGGCTTTTACAGTTATTCCTAATCAAAAAGGAAGTAACTTGGATGCCAAAAGAAAAGCATATATGTTTGTTGGATATAGTGAGTAGTCAAAGGAATAAAAATTACTTGATATTTATACTAACAAAGTTGTGGTAAATAGAGATATCATATTAAATAAATAGATGCCATACTTCATAACAACTGGTATAGTTTCAGATATTGAGTCATTATTTCCTTCTAATGATTCTATTATAAGTTATGATGTGGAAGTTAAGTAATATTCTATTTCATCAGTGAAATCAAATTTCAAAGAGGGAATTTATGTAGGTCATTATGATATTCCAATAGTACATTTAGAGGATCCACCTTCACTTCAGGAACAACCAAAGAAACCAAAGTGGTGCACTACTACAATAGAAGCATTAAAGGAAGGAGATCATCAAGGTATGGAAGATAAAAAGTTGATATCAGGAAAGCATATTGGTAATAGAGGTGAGAATGTTAATTTTGATTTAACAAATACAATTTCATAGGCATTTGAGCCTAATTCTTTTTTGGAGGCCAAAGGGAAGCCTGAGTGGGAATCAACCATGCAAGTGGAATATGATTCCTTGATGAAAAACAAGACTTGGGAGTTATTAGATCTTTCACCAGGAAATAAATCCATTGGTTATAAATGGATTTATAAAGTAAAGTGTAAGGTAGATGGTTCCTTGGATAAATATAAGGCTAGACTTATGGTCAAAGGTTATGCACAAGAAGAAAGGATTGATTATGAGGAGACTTTTTCTCCTACTATAAAGATGATAACTTTTCATTTGATTGTTGTTATTACTGCTCAGTTTGGATGGTAGGTGCACCAAATGGATGTCAAGAGTGCTTTCATGAATGGATATCTAGAAGAGGAAGTCTACATGGTTTAGCCATAGGGTTTTAGGTTCTTGGTAAGGAACATCTTATTTTCAAGTTGATCAAGTCCTTGTATGGGCTTAAGCAAGCTCTTTGAGTCTGGTATATGAATATCAATACATACCTTAGGGATTTTGGTTTTAAAAGGTGTAACTCTGAACCAAATCTCTATGTAAAGGTGTCTGGTAATGATATCTTGATTCTCATTATATATGTTGATGATTTAGCCATCATTAAGAGTAGTGCTAGTCTCATTTAGTAGATGAAGGTTGACATTTATTATAATTTTGACATGATAGACTTAGGACTACTAAAATATTGTTTAGGTGTTGAGTTTTGGAAAGGTGATTATTTTGTATTCATTTCATATAATAAGTATGCCAAATAATTGTTGGAAAGGTTTAGAATGATGGATTTTAATTTAACTCTCACATCGATGGAAGTTGGAGCTAAAATTTCAATTGACACTACTTTACCAATAGTCAATGAAATAACATATTGGCAGCTAGTGGGTAGTCCCATTTACCTCATTACCACTAGACCGAATATTTATTTTACAATGATTTTTATATCTCACTTCATGTATAAACCATAGGAATTACATTGGTTAGCTAAAAAATAGATATTAATATATGTCAAAGGTACTCTTGAATTTGGCATATTGTATAAGAAGTCTGTAGATTTTGAGCTTTCAAGATATTCTGACTCTGATTGGGAAGGTTTAGTGGTTTCAAGAAAATATACAAAAAAGTATGTATTCATTCTTGGTGTAGGAGTTTTCTCATGGAAGAGCAAACTGCAAACTATAGTGGCATTATCTTCAACAAAAGTATATTTTAAAGGTATGGTTAGTATAGGTTGTGAACTATGTGGATAAAGAAAATCTTGGAGGATCTTCAGTTTAATTCATCAAATCCTACTCTTATGACAACCAAAGTGTTCTAAAGATGGTGAAGACTCTAGTTTTCCATGTCAAGATGACACAAATTAAGGTTCACCATTATTAAATCTAATAGTTGGTTATGAATGAAGACGTCAGTCTCTTCTACTACCCCACTATAGAGCAACCAACTGATATAATGACCAAACTACTTGGTACAAACAAGTTCACAACATTTAGAGATAAAATTGGTTTTTTTCTAGATTATCATTAAGGGAGGGTGTTAGCATATTATTATAAATACCTTGGGTTATTGACTAAGGTATATCATCTATGTACCTTGGTTAGTTGTTTTAACCATATGGGTTAATAGGTTAGTTTATTTTTATGGGCTTAGCTATTTTATGCTACCCGATGCTTTTGGTTTCTCCTACCCCATATTTTCTTGGGTGGCTCTTTTTCCTATTTAATAGGTCTCTCATGTATGATTGAGTACATTAGTTAATTATATTTCTCAATTTATTTGATGAATCTAATACATATGAATACCTTAAAGAGGGGTAAAACTCCATGTAGTTTTCCCATTCTATGGTGGTGTGTATGAAATAATGGTGTAATGTTTTATGTTGGTGCAACCCTGACATAATTAAGAATTTGAATAATGATTTGTGACCTTGCTAGTGTATTTAGACTTAGTTTAGGGCTATTTGGATTGCATGGACTCATAAATGGGAAGAATATGTGATTTCCTCTCAATGTGTAGTTATAATAATGTTAGTGTTTACAATATGGAAGCCTTTTATCCACTAGTAAACAAATGAATAAAAAATGTGCATATATAATGTTATTCTAAGGATTTCCTCAAATGGGAAATGAGAAAGATGCAGGGTGACCTATTATGTGCATTTAAATTTGAGAAATCACCCATTGTTTAGTGTAAGGATGAAACTAGTGGCTTTAAACACTAATGGCTAATAGATTTTTCTTGAAGGAATGGACTTATCTGAGGATCATAGACAACTAAATTAGAAGTATGAGTCACTATAATAGTTAGTCTAAGATACATGTAATGAATAATAAGAATGATAGAGAGTCATCCACATAGAATTAGAGGAATATCATTTTATAACCATGGAATTCAGTGTACGTTAAGTGTGCATAGGGATGGTCACAAATGCATTATTTTAGCATTAAATTTTAATTTAGTGACTCTATCTACAATTGTAATATAATAATGAAAATCAGAATTATGACCCCTTAATATTATTGTCTAATTGGTTAAATTATAACATTGAGGCTTATAATAACCTCAATAAAGATGAAAAAACCCAAAATTCTCATCAATAACTAGAAAAGATAAATAATTCTAACCCTATAAAACATGAACCCTAGGAGACTTTCTACACAAAAAAGTTGAATTTAATCCATCCATTAGACTTGATAGGCATAGGAAGAATGAATTACTCAAAATGAGATAAAACCCTACTAATATTAGTCTTTGGTGGGAATTTGGGGTAATTTAGGCATCCTTCTATAGGATATGGAGGTAAACATTAAGATGACACTTTTGATGAACTATATGATAAAGAATAATTAGGTCCATATGTAGTTAGAGGAATTAGAGAATGTAGTCATTATTAACACATATTGGAACCCTAAGCCCAAGATAATGAAAAAATATTGCTATACCCCACTATAAGGGAAAGGTATTTAAGAGCCTATCATAAAAATAAGCCCCACTAAAACTTGGCACAAGTCTAGAATTGAAGCTTAACTAAATCAATAGTCTACCCTATTTGAATATTCACCAAAAAAAGAGATGTAGTAATTATGCTGCAAAAATCCAATGATAGTGTAGCTACAAACCCATTTAATGCTATCGATGGCACTCAAAAGAGAAATGAGGGAAAGGATTCTCCTCAAGACAAGTCATAAGCGTATAAAGGGAAAACCATCTCTCAAGGAGGGAATCAAATAATATACACAGTTAGTAAAATTACTTTAGTAGGATCTAAGAAAGATAATGATGACCCAAAATTTTATGATAAGAATAAGAAAATATTGAGGGTCGTCATGTTACCTATTCTAATAAGCATAATATTAGCAAGGAGTACAAATAAGAAGATAAATATCCTTCAACTAACTCTTGATAGACATATAATTTTTGGTATTTCCCCTATTGTAAATCCCTCTTCTTCTCTTTTTTAAGTGTTTCCAATGTTTGTGTTTCTATTTCTCCTCCCTTTATTACTCAATCCATGAGTTCCACAGACTCTTCATGTCTTGTACATAGAGCCTCTAATGTTGGTATTTATATTTATATTGTACATATTACACCTTATATCCCATCCTAATGACCTTATATTTATCCCCAATATGTTTTCAATTCTTCTATGCCATTTATTTCCCCTTCTCACAAGCATGAGCCTTTATTTCACCCTTTCAAGATTCATCATATTCTATCACCATCCCATCCCATTCCATTTTCATATCATGTCTATGATACATGCACCCACAACCTAGACTAAAACTATATTCCATTATCCCCCATTTTTCATTTCATTCACTCACACACTATACACTCAAATGAGTTTAATAATGAACTAGATTGGAAAAATTATAGGTCATCCCATGAGATGAAAACTTAGGCTCAATAATCTTATAAAATAGACACTACAAGTTGGCCTCACAATATAAAACAACTATATTGATAAATCATTATGAACTAAAGTGGGAGGAACTATATTTTACTCAAGTAATATGTAGAAATGTAAAACAATAAGATCAAATACAACCATGTGAATGTGACATGTCTTATATAGTGGAGGGATTTGAGGGAAGGCAACCTCTAGACAAAGTTGATAACTTTTAATAAGGATAAAAATTAGTGATTTTAACTATTTGAAGATAGACTAAAGACTAAAAAGGAAAGTAAAGGAGCTTGATGATGTCACCAAGAGCCTCAAGAATACTAAAATCAAGTTCAAGTCATCAAAGATCTATGTTCAGGATTTGAACAATAATTAGAAGGTCAAATATTATAAACTCTATTAGATAAATAGAAGGATAATAATAATTGACCAAGGAACTTAATGAGTGTAAATACAAATGTGAGGAATTGGAAGCTAAATAAGAATCTCTAGATTTGATATAAAAAAATGGTAAGCAAATATTATTTGGATAGCATAACTCATTCCAATTCAAAACTATCACATGATCTTAAAATTATAAATTCAATTATGGCTCATAAATATTAGTCTAAGCTGAATTAAATAAAGTACTACAAGCCATAAGTCTCAAGATATATGAAGTCTTGGATTTCAAAAAAAACATTGTGCATACTTCTAGATGACAAATTAATAAATATGGGTATATAACATAGGGAAAATGCTACACACAAAAGGTTATTTATATCTTGAATAAGAAATAGGTAAGACATAAATGTGAAACTAAATTTATTATTTAGTCAAAAATTATAAAAATTATAAAAAGACACATTAAACAAGGCATCCCTTCTCCCTTAGGGAATGATAATAGGTTATTCCCTGAGATGGGTTTCAAAAACTAAGACAAGAAAAGTGATATATGATGAGTTAAATATCATAAGGACACTAGTATAACTATAAGTGCAAACTCAACATGTAGTGATAAAGGTGAAATATTTCTCATATGATATTACCTTTGAATTATCATGTTGCCATAGGTAATGCAAAAAAATGAATTTACAATAGAGGAGTGGAAGGTGTTGTAACAAGATTTAATAGTTTCCCTTAGGAACCCATAAAGGATAAATTATCTCACAATATGAGAACATAAACCATTGATTTTCATAGGGTAAATATTTAAAAAACAAAGAAAGGTCCCACTAGAGGAAGACAAGTTTTAGGGTAAGGACCAATTTATAAAACTAAAATATCCAAGGGGAAAATAAGAGCATGAGTTATGTCAAGATGATTCATATTGCCTTTATCAACCATTATTATCTTTTGATAATTAAGATGAAGTGACTAAGTAAGGGAGATCAAGGGTACAAATCTACAAATTGAAATATTTTCAAAACAAACATTAGTGAACAATGAGACATGTCAGAGCAAAAGAGATTAAGATGTTGCTCACCCACATCAAAATTAGCGAGTTAGAGGCTAGTGTAGTCACATATAGTACTACTTCTAAATGAAATCATTCATAATACTATTTATCAAAACCCCTAAATGTTTAAATCCATTTATAGTATGAAGGAATGTATAACTATAATTTGCCTCATTTTATAAAAGAGGATCTCCTTTATAGATATCACCACAAATGAAAATGTCACTTTAAAAGTGCATACCAACTCTTCCATCTCTCTAAGGGGCATGCTTTCTATTGGAATAAAATAAAAATGAGACTTATCTATTTTTAATGGAATTGACTCACCATGACCTTTGGTAGTATGGTGAGGGTATATATTTTTGCATATTTTTCTAAGGAAACTTTATGCATCTAAATTCGCTAGCTTATATTATTGTCACTAATATTCTTATTAATCGACAATAATTCTGCTAATCTCATTTATCCCATTTTATCTCACTAATTTATCCTCCCTTCCTAATAATTTATATAACATTCCCCTTTATCCCAATTCATTTACTAACCTTATTCTATCCCACCAATTATTAAGTCATCCTAAATCCCCATTATCCTAACCTAATCCCATTTACCTATTATTTGGCAATTTTAAATTCTCAATGGCCCACCTACTAGCCTATACCTAGGCTCTTCTACACCCCTAGTTCCTAATCCATACTTAATCCCTACCTAATCCCCATCTAATCATCATTAAACCCTAAGAGGATTCTAGAATCATTTCCATTCTAACCCCTCCTTTCTAGAAGCCTCCAATTCTAGAAGCTTCTAAAGAAATTTTAAATTCATTTTAATTCTCCACCCTTGATCTTCTTCATCCAAATTTAAATCTCCACCCTTGATCTCTCCCTCCAAAATCTATTTAAACAACTCACATCCTCCATGGAATCCAACTTATGATTCCACAAATCCTTCATGTCCATAAGGCCATCTTAGGAATCCATAGAAAATCCATGCCAAACTAATCTTAAGCATCCATCTAATAATCATTAATCAAGCCATCATACTGCCCAAAATCTGAGTCAAGGTAATCAATCCAATCTCTATCTAATCCTCTTATTTTTGCATCTATTTGATCATGGCTTAGATCATTTATCTTTAGGGTCATAATGTTATTTTGAATGGTTTGTTCATCTATCTGCATTAGGTCTTAATGGCTCTAGACTTTACTTAGTGGTTTGAAGTTTGAGTTATTAAATTAGATTGTTTAATCCATGAGCTCAAATTTTAAGCTACATTTTGGTGACCATGGTGGGACCTTACTCCCAAATTAATCATTTTTCTTGTTAGTGGAAATTTTTCTAGCTTGCAGGTCTGAATAAGGGAAGATTTTTGAAAATTTTGCGTGTACAAGTAGAATCTATGACATTGCACTAGTATTCATAACCATGTAGTCACAGTTTTGTCTCATGAGTTGCAACTTTGCACTAACCATTTAACATAACCTCTAACTATCTTCCTTGATAGTGCCAAGTTTTTTTCATTTGATAATAATGCAATTCACAAATTGTGATCCTATATAGAGAGTTGCAATTTTTTTTATAGAATAGCAGTTTTATCTAATTATTAGTAGTTTCCAGGTTCATTGTAACATCATGACTTCATAAATCATAATTTTGCCTTGTAAGTGGTGGTTTTACACTTTAGACTTATGGTTTTATAAGTTTATCATTATCCTCTACCCTGTAGGTTTTATTTTAACAATCTCTATCTATAGGAGGTTATTATCACATAGTTAGGTGTATAACATCTTTTTATATTTCTATCCAAACATTTTTCATTTTGGGATAACCACATTATCATAACAAAGTTTTGTCTCTATAGATTTTTTTGTGTGATTGGTAGGTGCAGTAGGGAAGAGGCCAAGACAAGAAGATCATTTAAAAACAAAACAAACACTCAGAATTTAACCTTCCCCCATCATTAATAAAACCATAGGTCATGAAATTTTGGGAGTTGTGATATTGCTCTATGGAATCACGGTATTGTAAGCCTAGTAGTGATTTTGTAAATTTCAAGTAGTTTAGTCAATTTTGATATTTTTTCTATTGGTTATTATTTTTTGTCTTATAAGGTATATTTAGGAATAAATCAAATTGAAATTACTCTTTTTAAATTTGGGATTCTGTCCATTTTTTTATCAATATCTCATCTTAATATCCTTTTTTTGATAATCAATCTTTAGTCCATCTTCATAATTTGTAAACAAGTGTTTTAAAGCATCTAAAAAATCTATCATAACCTAATAAATCATATATTCCTATCCAAGGTCAAAATATTGAGGTTTTGTAGTTTATCACAAAACTACAACTATCAATTTATAGTTAATAGTGATTTTGTCGCTATCAGTCATGGTTTTGTCTAACTATCATGATTTTGTAGTCTAACCATCATGATCAACTAAGTACTATAAAACCATAACTCATAATCTATGATTTTACATTAGAGTAGAAATTTTGTAGTTTTTGGTTATGGTTTGTACTATGTAGTTACAATTTTGCATTTGATTTTATCCTTTTAAGTGCATTTTTAAGGTCATTTTCGATGAATTTTGAATCATTTTAGGCCTCCTACAAGGCCTAAATTTACTTTGGCATCGGGGGCTCTACCCCTCAACCCCACCCTATACCACGATAGGGAGCATACTCAGGGCACTTTCCCTCGACCTCGTAAGGGGTGTTGTCCCTTTAACCCACTATGGGGGTTGCCACCTCTAGACCCCCACATCATGGCACACTCACCCCAAAGAAGTTATAGAACCAAATCATTATTTTTAGGGTGTTTTTCTTAAGGCCTATTGGAATAATACCTTGTTTTTTGTAGGGTTGAATTTTATCTAATGGCTTATTTTATAGGTCATTATTTTGGTCTAATATTGTGTCTTGCAGGTTTCCCCTCAAGATTATCGGTTAAACTACTAACCATTTTCTTACAAGCCACCTGTCAAAGACCCTTTGTGGCATTTTTAAATTATTTTCAAATCATTTTAATCATCTTGATCATTTTGTCTTATCTCTTTGACTTGTATATTCTTGTTTCTTATATATATCACACAATTAATCTTAAATTAGTTAATCTTTTTAGTCTACCTATTTGTCTTTCGAGGCTATGGTTGGTGTATGTTCTCCTCCTTGCATCCTTGCAATGGTTCTTGGAGGATTAAAAACACCTATAAACCCCTTCCCTTTTTATTTTCCTAGGGGCCGATGATGTGGATTTAACCATCACACACTAGACCAAATTACATGTTTTGATAGAGTCTAAAAATTGGGAGAGTTATCATTAGGCACCTAAGCATAATTCCTTAAAAATGGTTCCATAAAATGAGGGGTAGTTAAGCTCCAATACGTAGGGTTACTAGATAACATCTTATATGGACTTGGGCCCCTCTGTACCTTCACATATATAAAGGATGTACCTAGAAACCCTTGTGTATACCTATATTAGGAGATTTCAACTATAATAGGTGTACCAATGTAGGATTTAGTATCATCTTTGAATTAGCCATCATATACAAGTTGGGTCGAGAAGGTTTGATAGATTTATTAATGGGTCACTAACCTATAGCCTCACCCATGAATCCATTTGATGGTCTAAGCATTGAGTTAGGCACCCCCATAAATTTACTAATTTTAGGTTTGTGGCTTTCTTTCTTGGGTGTGTGTTGTGCTAAACCCATGTTATTTATGAGCTAAGTCAGCCTCTATCCAAAACTATACACCTATTGAGGTCTTTTACACATACCATTTTGTATATTCTAACCACATCATTATATTCCATCCTCCTTTGTATATATTATTTTACCTCATTATCATCTTATACATCTTTGTCCCATCATCCTTTTTTACATATCACCTAGTACATCCTTGTCATCATATCATTATACATATTGGCTTTGTATATCCTTTAATTGTCCTATCCCATCTCCCATGTCTTTTCCCCATCCTAGTCTAACCATATCCATTCTTCAATGGTTATCCCCCATCGCTTACATCTAATCTTGTCATCTTTGTCATTATCCCCTTGCACATATTATTTTTTTTCCACATATGTATCTTAATCCTATCTTAGTCTAGGTCATCCTCACCCCATCACTCACATATCCTAACTATCATCTTGTACATCCTAGTCATCCTCCTCTTGTAAATATTATCTCCTTGTCCCTATCTCATTTTGTCCCATTTTAATCTAATCATCTGCATATTATCCTACCTAATCATTTAACATACCCCCATCATCCCATTCCCATCTCACCATTGCCTCTATATATCCTTATCCCATTCCCCATCTTATCTTAATCCCATATTATTCTCATCATATACACCTGATCACATCTTGTATATCCTTCCTCTTGTACATATCTTTATTCTCTTGTATATCTTTCTAGTCACAACCATCATTGGTCATCCCCCCATAACCTACATATCATAATCACACCCTATCTTGTCCTCCACATCTTATCCTAATTACATCATCAAACCTTTTGTCTTGACCTTGATTTTATCACCCATGTAGTCTAACCTCATCCTATCTTATCTTGTTCACCCTTTTAGGTCACATCCATGTCCAAATCATCCCCATATCCTTTTCATTACCCCTTGTCATTTCATCATTTCCTATTTTACGTTGTCCCTTCCTCCTATCATTTTCATCACTTAATCATACCCCATCCTATCTTAAGAAAATTAATCCAAGACTTGAGTTAGTCTTTTTATTAACCTTTCATATCATCCTATCATTCATCACTCGATCAGATCTCATACCTAGTTGATATCCTTATATCATCTTGTCACTTTGTTAGTATCAATCTATCAAAACCATCATCATCAATTTATTTTAATCATCTCCAAACACCATCTTGTGAGTTTTAGAACCTAGGCACCCATAAACCCCCAATCCCTTTTGCTAGATTGACACCTAGGTATTATGGATAGGTCATCAATACCTATTATACTATCAGTATGAAATATAATCCTAGTCTTTAATCCATTCATCCATCATCACCTAATGATACTCTTATCCTACCTCCATCATCCATCACTCCTCAACCATCACCATGGAGATAAACCCTATGTTCATAGAACAATATATAGCTACCCATAAGGATGAGATCCTCTTGAAGTCTATTATGTCTACTTCCCAAAGGTATTGATCCCATTTAACTCATTACACCTCCCATCCAAGCCCCTTCATGTGAGTCCCATTCCAATCCCCCACCCAATAGTCATCATCCATTGTCTACCCCCTCCTACACTAGCAAAGAGAATCCAATCTTGGCCATCTCATCTACCACCAATCCATCCACCCAGCCATGTTAATAACCATATGATCTCAAGTCCAATGTTTCCACATCAAAAAAATAAGTAAGGCCTTATAGACCCCTTACCATGTCCTTAAAATCCCTTTTTAAATAACTAGTCACTACTAACATGATGGTCTATCCACCCATCTGACATCTTGATCCCGCTAAGCCTAAGACCTCTTGGTATAAAGCTAATCAATATTGTGCATATCACCAAAATTAAGGGCATACCATTAATCGATGTCACCCTTTTTAATATAATTTTTAATACCTCATCGATCATGGTGACATAGTAGTCAAGGACAAACCAAATACATTTATATCCCTAAGTGAACAAGAAGAGGAATGCTAAGATTCCACTCCCACTCCTGATCAAGCCCTTTTTCTTCTTAGGCAAGGTCAAGACACCACACCTATCTTCCATGATCCCCCCATCCTTGATAAATCCTCCATAAACCACAAGTCTATTCCCCATGAGCCTAATCCTCCCATATCCCATAATTCCTTTCATAAACCTATCTTTACTTAGTCTATTATTGCTATATCATATCTCTCATACCCATCACATCAAATACCCCATATTGAGAGGTCAATCATGAATAATAACTCTCTTACTAATAGAATTACATCTTGTACATTGGATCCAACACAAGTCTTATCATCATCAGGATCATGTTCAATGCCAAGATCTAAATCAGATTCCTCATCAAAAAAATCATCCCACATTGATGTTGATAATGTCTATCTTTTTGAGAATGACTCTAATATAGGTACCTCCAATCCATCATTTAGAATACCTTTAGATCTTAATAAGGATGATAAAATCATTAAATAATTCTTATAAGCTTTATCTATCAAAGATAATCAGAGTGAATCTGATCCTCCTTTGGATATGTATACTACAACTAGTGCTTTTGATCCTTTTGTTGATCTTGAGGAGATTTTCTCTGATGTAAAAACTAGATCTCCTAGGAACCTTTATGAAGAACATGCTACCCCATCACCACTCATTGACCTCATCATACCATATCCACCACCTTCATCCATCATAGATCCCTTTCTTTTCATCAATGATCATTTAATTACCTCCCTCCATAAGGATGAACAAGAACATACATCATTGGGCCCTTCCTTGAGCAATATGACAAGTGCCACCAATATAGAGGTCCAAAACCACATTCCAAAATTCATAAATCATAATCAAGTCATCTTTGATCCCCTCAGTCAAAATCAAGAAGAATCAAATCATCAGCCTAATCCAAAAATGTCTTCCCCTAGTGAATCCCAATATTAGGTACTAGGGGACCATCAAAGTCAAAACAATCATCATCATTTATCAAGTCAAAAATCAAAATCCCTTGATGAAGCCCAAAATCAGGCATGAAGGGGAATTTAAAATCAAACTCAATCTCAAAATTAAAATAATATCAAAATAAATATTTAAATGGCCGATAATCCTTTAAATAAGCAAATCAAAGATGATCGATAAAGTCAAAGTGTTTTGGATCTCCTATGGTCCTTTGTCATATGGTACCAATCAAATGAAGAATGTCCAACATCTTCAATGATGTATACGACTATTAGTCCTAGTCCTTCATCGCCCATTACACCATCTTATCATGGTATTATCATCCATTCAAGTCCCATATATCCCCATCAAAATCTAATCACATCCATACCTCACATCACCTTCTCGAGTAGCCTCGTCTCTCCTTGGGGGATGAAGATACCTGGTCTAGATATCTAGCAAGGTTTCCAACAAGAATCACCAAAGGAAACAAGGACCCCCATACATCCAGTAGTATGATCACAACATCACACATCCCTAGTAGATGTGTTGGTTGAAGATCAATGTAATATCAACATTCATGCATATCAACCACCTCTAATAAATTGAAATTCCATTAATAAGTCAAAAAAATCATTCATCCAATGGTGAAAACTAGTCTTCTAGCACCTTGGGAAAGTACCATGATAAAAATTAGTTTTTTGGCATAATGGTAAAATAATCTATTATCCATATTATACCTTGATATATGGGTGAAAAATCTATTCTTTCCATCCTACTCATCATATTCTTTGTCAACCTTGTCTACATCATCCATCCATGTCACTTATTATCCCTTGGTCCAACTCATCATCCGCCATCATATCATCCTTCCTATCTTGACCTTTGTAAGGAAGTGGAAGGTGTCTTTAGAACTATCCCAAAACAATCTTGGCATATCCTTCAATGAACACTTAGGGATATAATAATTATGTTCCTTTATGATGTGGTCATTGGTAATCCCTAGTCCCTTCTTCTTGGTCTTCATCCCATTTTCAGTATCACCATCATCCTTTTGTCATCCCATCCATCATTCCATCCATCTTTATTTTTGTTTCTAGGCTTGGTATTCCCTTTGCTAGTAATCCCATTTTTAAATTGTGCATACATATTCCCAAAATCCCAAAAAATTGAAATATTCCAAAAACCCTAAAATCATAAAACTTGAAAAAGCCAAAAATCGTCCATCATGTCTTGTCTTATACCTCATCCTCTAGTTTCATCCATCTCCATGTCATTCAACATTTCCCATTCCCATCTTTGGATACAACATTTAGTCTTGGAACCAAGTCAAAGTGGTCACCCATCCTTTTATATCTTCACCATCATTTTGACTAGGTATTATTGACACACATTACTTTGACAAAGATTTTAATATAGTACCCATCACTTCCCTATCATTGCCTTTTCATACCTAGTACCCATCTGATCTCTATATTTCTAGTATGGAAGGTATTTGATCCCATCACTTTCCTTATCATTGCCTTTTCATACCTAGCACCCATCCAATCACTCTTTTACTAATATGAAAGGTATTTGATCCCATCATTTCCCCCTCTTCTTGTTGGATTGAATTTTTATAGGGCCTTGTCTGTTAGTAATACTTGGCCATCTTAAACATCAATTCACTTTATTTTTCCACTTTTAGATTCAATTTTTAGAATGAATCAATATTCAAATACCTCATCACACCCCATCACGTCATTTATCTTTCATCCTAAACTAGAGGTGACATCTAATCTATCGATCCTAATCCATATCCTTATCTAAGTCTTAATCCCAATCATGATCTTCCTATCCAAATCTAATTCTATCTTAGTTTCATAATCACATCATCATCACCATTATAAACTTAATCCAGTCACTCATCCCTATCATTAAACAAGACATTATGGCATTTCATGTAGATACTTATGTGTAATACTCATATGCTCTATGTTGATTGACTCATTTGCATCATGTATATATCTTGTTTTAATTATGTTTATTGTGTCTCTTTTTATCTATTGGGTAATAAATGAGGATTCTAAGAGGACACCAAAGCTACAAGGTTATTTATAAGTGCCCTCGATGATGTTGAGTTTGTTATTTTCCCATGCACTTTGGCATAATGTTCCTTTGGTCATGCTTATATCATGGGGCATATTGTTGGGTGTTATATTTAATTGGATTATGTAGACTATGATTATCTTTATGAAATTTATGATGGCTTGGTCACCTACACCTTCATCATTTATCTAATCATCTAATTATCATTATTTCCATGACCCATCCAATCCTTTTTGATCCATTCAACTAAAATATCCTCATCTCATCATCTAAATCACATCCTATAATTAGTAACATCACCCTCTAATCACTAATCCTCATCATCATCATTTTCTATTCAGAACTACATCATCTTGAGGTCTTTTCAGACTATGTAGGTAGCATTTGGCCATTTTTTAGTTCCCAAGGATAGCTTGACCACTATCTCTTATTTCCTCATCATCCATCATCATCCTTAAGTCTTGCATCAATCAAATATTTTATATATACTATCGATCATTCATAAACCAATCTATTAATCAATTACCATCCTTGAAA
>JARHVA010001673.1:2385000-2392500 GCA_037957365.1 Torreya grandis
CAAGTGATTCAAAGTTATTCCTTCCACAAAAAAAATAAAATATAATATATTCAGTTATATGAGAGTGAGTTTGAGATTCTTATCATTTGGTATTAGAGCACTTTCTAAGACCAATTTTTTTTCGTTGCAATAGCATTTGATTTCGTTATTCAATTATTGTGAGGATTGCAACCATTTGTAATATTCTAGTTGGCACTATTGTTAATGTGAAGATTTACCCCACTTTGGTCTCCATAGTATTATCTTATAGTTTGCAGTCTTTTAGTTTTTTGGGTACAAATACATCTATATTATCATTGTGTTGTGTGGAAATTTCGGGATCTGTGTCCTCCAAACACTACGTCGTTGTATTCCAAGATCTGGCCGTACAAGCTCTTTTCTACAATCTCTAGTCTGAATGCTCACGCAGACCACCTCTCCTCCTTGCTCGATGGGTCAGATCTACCGCTCCTCGGCTTAGGTTTCCCTCACTCACCGTGTTGTTCTCCTCAGCTCCCTTGAGCATCTCGATGACTTGAGATCTATCCACGGTCTGTGAAGAAGAATATTGGTAGCCCCATTGCCATTGTTGTTTAGTTAATATAACAGGTTCGTGACACTGGTCTCGACTTGCAGCTGCCTTGCCTGTGAGTTATTGGCATCAAATAGTGCATCTTACATCTCTATAAAATGATCAGAGATGAATGGATTCCCTGGTCAAATGTTATTCTGACTTAGCATCGCTTCTACTCAGTGGTCCACTAGCACGTACTTAGCGGTCACACCTTTTGATACAGCTCGATCTGCTTCTCACGATTTACTCACTACCCATCATGCCCCTAATCTAGATTTAAGTCTATCTTCTCGCCAAGATTTCTCACGGCTGCTCAGATCGTGCTTTAAATTTAACTCGGCCATTTTGTTTGGATCCGAGTCGACTGGGATTTGATCTTATTTGCATACATTCTCAGCTCCATTACGTGATTCTATGATTCAAGGAGTCTTTGGTGACTAGTGGTCGATACACTCCTCGGCCCTGCATTGCATCCACGAGTCGCTTGGTAAGTTTGACCTCTGCCTTGCTCGATCTGGATCTCCTACTTCGATCTCTCACACTCCCCGCGTGTCAAACACTTCATGGTAGATCTAGTTTTCCACGCACTCAGCAACATATGACAGCAACTCACACCTACAGATCCACCATTTACATTGACGGATTTGCATTTTGAAAACAAAGCTCAGGCAATGTTCTCTCTCCATTCAGGCGCAACTTGGTGTATTGCCTCATCGTGACTCTACCTTGCTCAGCGCTTTCAGATCTTCCTCCTCCCAACCGCCCATAGTTTTGGCATGTAAATCCGTGGTTTTCTCTACTAACTTCGTGGTTTTTGACTTGCCACATTGTATTAGGTATTCTCTATACCATTCTGGACTCGTTTTAGATTTTAGGTTTAGGTTTTCATTATTTCGGTTTAGCTTTTTAGCTTTCATTTTCATATATATTTTTGAGTATAAATGTTTCATTTTTTTTCAATTATAAATGTTACACGGTATAGTATTTAGGTTTTTATTTTATTTAGATTTATTAAGGTGCTTTCGTTTTTTGGTTTTTAATTGCTAATTATTTTTAGGTTTTACATTGTTATTTATATTTTTTTCTCTCTTTCATAATATGTTAATGATTTTGTATTAGTGGTACACATTGTATAGTTCAATCTTAATGGTATTTAGTAGGTTTTACATTATATAGTTAGTATTTGTTTTTATTTAAGTTATTTTTCAACTTTGTATTAGTGGTGTCTTAGGGATATTTTAATCTTATATATTTTATGTTTTTGGTCATGTTTTAATTTTAAGTCATTGTTTATAATTTGTGTGTGTGTGTGTGTGTGTGTGTGTGATATATTATAAAAGACATATTTTTGGTTGAAATCGACGTCCACTCTTCCAGTTTTTATGAGGCTCTCCATTTTCTTTAGCAGTAATCTCATTAGTGCATTAACTCAACTTTGACAAAATGGTACTATTAGAGAATATCAGACTAAGTCTGAGACATTAACCAACAACATCTCCATTACATTCTTCATTCGTTACATCATCAACAGATTTCAAGATGAGATTCAAGCAGAGGTTCAAATGTGGCAATCGTAATCCATGATGGAAGTACGAGGCTTATCTACGCTCACAAAAGACCACATCTACTATAATCATGGTGAGACACCTTTATTTTTATGTCCCTGCACAACAGCACCTCTTCAGGACCAAACAAACCAGACATTGATTCTCTTTTGGATGCACCTCATGAGGTTCCAAACGAGCCCATTCAAGAAATCACCATACTTGAGTAGACCCTCGATGAGCCCAAGCCAACAATCAGAGAGCCCAAGTAGGGAATTGAGTCTTCAAATCCCTCAAAAAAATGCTAAGGGGGATGCCATGTATCCTCAATTCATTCATCAGGTGGAATATTTTGAGCACCCTTACTCTCACTTTGAGGATATGCTCATCATGGTTCAAATTGCACTTCAACCTTTAGTTATAGTGTTTATGTTCACCTTATTGATGTACATGTTCATATCCAAGTATAGGCAAAAGAAATACATCATCAACAAATTTCAAGATGAGATTCAAGCAAAGGTTCAAATGTGGCAATCGTAATCCATGATGGAAGTACGAGGCTTATCTATGCTCATAAAAGACCACATCTACTATAATCATGGTGAGACAACTTTATTTTTGTGTCCCTGCACAACACCACTCTTCAGGACTAAACAAACCAGACATTGATTCTCTTTTGGATGCACCTCATGAGGTTCCAAACGAGCCCATTCAAGAAATCACCATACTTGAGTAGACCTTCGATGAGCCCAAGCCAACAATCAGAGAGCCCAAGTAGGGAATTGAGTCTTCAAATCCCTCAAAAAAATGCTAAGGGGGATGTCATGTATCCTCAATTCATTCATCAGGTGGAATATTTTGAGCACCCTTACTCTCACTTTGAGGATATGCTCATCATGGTTCAAATTGCACTTCAACCTTTAGTTATAGTGTTTATGTTCACCTTATTGATGTACATGTTCATATCCAAGTATAGGCAAAAGAAATACATCATCAACAGATTTCAAGATGAGATTCAAGCAGAGGTTCAAATGTGGCAAATGTAATCCATGATGGAAGTACGAGGCTTATCTACGCTCACAAAAGACCACATCTACTATAATCATGGTGAGACACCTTTATTTTTGTGTCCCTGCACAACACCACTCTTCAGGACTAAACAAACCAGACATTGATTCTCTTTTGGATGCACCTCATGAGGTTCCAAACGAGCCCATTCAAGAAATCACCATACTTGAGTAGACCTTCGATGAGCCCAAGCCAACAATCAGAGAGCCCAAGTAGGGAATTGAGTCTTCAAATCCCTCAAAAAAATGCTAAGGGGGATGCCATGTATCCTCAATTCATTCATCAGGTGGAATATTTTGAGCACCCTTACTCTCACTTTGAGGATATGCTCATCATGGTTCAAATTGCACTTCAACCTTTAGTTATAGTGTTTATGTTCACCTTATTGATGTACATGTTCATATCCAAGTATAGGCAAAAGAAATACATCATCAATAGATTTCAAGATGAGATTCAAGCAGAGGTTCAAATGTGGCAAATGTAATCCATGATGGAAGTACGAGGCTTATCTACGCTCACAAAAGACCACATCTACTATAATCATGGTGAGACACCTTTATTTTTGTGTCCCTGCACAACACCACTCTTCAGGACTAAACAAACTAGACATTGATTCTCTTTTGGATGCACCTCATGAGGTTCCAAATGAGCCCATTCAAGAAATCACCATACTTGAGTAGACCCTCGATGAGCCCAAGCCAACAATCAGAGAGCCCAAGTAGGGAATTGAGTCTTCAAATCCCTCAAAAAAATGCTAAGGGGGATGCCATGTATCTTCAATTCATTCATCAGGTGGAATATTTTGAGCACCCTTACTCTCACTTTGAGGATATGCTCATCATGGTTCAAATTGCACTTCAACCTTTAGTTATAGTGTTTATGTTCACCTTATTGATGTACATGTTCATATCCAAGTATAGGCAAAAGAAATACAAGTAAAAAAAGACATATGAACATCCCTCTATCTAGTCTTCAACCTATTTTTCATATGTATGGTATAGCCTTCATTTGGTCCTCCTCCTATTTCTTATCATGTTTTGAGGGCAAAACATATTTAAGAGGGATGGAATGTAATGTACCTAGAGAGGGGTATAATAGTATAATATTTAGTATAAATAGTGAAATGTAATAGTATTAATAGTAGTGCATTAGAAGAATAATCTCGCATGCATTATAATAAGGAGTGGGATAGTTGAGAACTAGTATAAATAAAGGGGCATATAATTTTATAAAGCATCCAAGAAGTTATTTGTAATTGAACGCTAATCTTAAGGAGGTAGCCCCCTCAAAGTGACAAGTGATTTAGAGTTATTCCTTTCACAAAAGGAATACAATATAATATATTTAGTAATTTTAATTATATGAGATTGAAGTTCTTATAAAAAATTAAAAATAAATCACCAAGTGGCATGGTTTGGGCATTACTATTTAGAGTGTTGCATCAACATATTATAGGACACAGTGAAAATTCAACATGGTTGAAAATGAATAATTTTATTTTGGATTCAACTACATAAATTAAGTTTAATAAAGAAAATTAGGAATATAGAAGAGAAGAATAAATGGTGAATGGGATAAGAAATACATATATGAATGAAGATATAATAGACACATGTTTAATGTATGCATGTCTTTAATATCTTTTAGGTTGTGGTGTAATGGTTAAATCAGATCCATTTGTATTAGAGGGACCTAGGTTTAAATCCCACTAGTGATCAAGCTACCCACAATAGGGGACACAAATTGGTGGATTGGCGAAGTGGAGTTATGGGGACCAAAACCCCCACTTTTATTCTAGATGGGTGTGGGCTCACCAATCCCACAATTAACATGTATAAAAAATGTCTTCATATTTTGAAGCTTGGATTGATAATATAAATATGTGTGGAAGAAGTTTATTTTTACATTAAATATTATTTTATGATAAATTAGTGGAAACGTTTCTAGGAAAATTTAATTGGCCTTGAAAACAATGTCTATGATAATGTGAGACAAATCCTTACCATTTTTGTCATTGAACTTATGTGTTATATTTTATGCCAATATGTACATTTCACACCCCAAATTAACTTGGTGTGTGGGTGGATGTGTGGGAAACATTGGAGGCCAACAATATTATAAATATGTGTTTCTTAATTTTATTAATATATAACCTGTATGTTTACTTCAAACAAAATAAGATAATAATTTTAACATAGTTCAAAATCAATATAAGATATTTTATTTAGAAAAACTTTTAACATATATATATTTTTTATAGATATACAACTCTTAATTTTTATAAATATATCACTCTTGATTTTTTTCAAATAAAATAATAAATTAAGTTTTAAATAATGACTTAAAATATTTAATTTCAAAGATATTTCTCATAAATATGTGATCCCAACACAATGGGAAAGTAAATGAAAATGGTGATGAAGATCCATTATGAGTTAATTTGATGCCTCATTATATTTTGTAGAGAGTATTGGCATGGCTTATTTTACAATCTACGTCATGTTTCATAGGAATTTCCAATGAGTATAAAGCACTCATCTTATTTTAAATTTTTAACTTTTATTTTATATAGCAATCATACTTGAATAATTCTATGTCAATGTAATCATTGTTCGACCTTTAAATTTTTCTACCTTATGTATTTAATCTATTAAAATATTTTGGTTTCAATTATATTGTTTCTCATTTTATTTTAAAAATAAATTTAGATTTGGGTCTCTAATAATTAAAATTGAAATGAATAGAATTGCAATTTTTTAAAGGTAAGGCATGCATATGTACACTAGTATATTGGGGAGGTTTGATGATGGTAGATTCGATTTTATGCTAAGGAATGACTTTAAATGGTCATATTGGATGGATTGGAAGATATCTCAAGTTTTCATAGTTAATTAAAGATCAATTCATTTAGTAATATTATATTGATATATTATACAAAAAAATGTATAAATTTAAATATTTACACACTTTATTCTAAATAGATGTTTCATTTAAATTTGGTATTTTATTTTTCTTAAAATGGTAAGTTGTATTAAGAATTGATTTACCAAAACTTGAAGTGATTTGTATTTATTATTAGCATCAGAGAAAGGAGAAATCTATGGAGGATAATCCATAAAATAATTCTACTTTATCCTTTCCACTTCAATTTCTACAATTGAAGCAAGAAAAAATTGATGTATGCAATTTTAATAAAGTAAATATGTCCCTTTTAGCTACTTCAAAATTTTATAAAATAAATAAATAGAATAAAGCTTTAAATTTTCATTCACATTTTATAGTAAATGATATTTTTTTTTAGTAGATTTACATTTTCTAATGAATTTATATTTTTTTATAAGGTCAAAAAATAATAACATTTCCCTTAATATATTAATAAGGTAATAAAAAACCCTAAATAAATTAAAAAATTTCATACATAAAATCTCATCACCTTTCTACTAAGAAAGTTCAATGAGATATAGAAGCAAAAAATTAAAAACAATAGCCAACCCAATAATCTATTCATTTGCATCCTCACTAGAGTCTAAAACCATTACTGTAGGTTCACAGTCCCTCTGTTTATCCTAAAGAACAAGAGCATTAAGAGTCTCAACTAATTGGGAATAAGAAAAGGAATAAGTGTGACTCCCAACATAGAAAAAGAAATGTATCAATTTTATTTCCCTAAGTGATTTTCATTTGCATCCTCATTAAATTATAAAACCATTATTATATTCCCATGCACTCCTTCTCTTTATCCTCCAAAAGAGAGCACTAAAAGTCTCATCTAGTTGGGAAGAACCAAATGAAGAAGTATTGATTCCCAACATAGAAAAAGTTGCATCAATTTTCTTCACTAAGTGATATTGTCAACAATAATCCCATTCAACAACATCCACACCTGATGCAATATGCACATAAGACTGAATCTTAATTGCTCCACATCCTCATGAGTGACATGAATGTTACTATCACCAAAAGGATAGTTTGAAAATGAATAAGTTGATCCACCATGAGGATGTCAAGTCTCAATAGATTAATTTAGATACTTCATTAATTTTGAAACATGGTCCATAGATTCCCACTCCCCTAATTCAACATCAAGTTAAGCATAGAGAAAAATAGTGACACTCTACATTATTAAATTTTCATCCTTAATGCTCTCAATAAGAGAACCCTTCCAAAATTTCATGGAAATTTCTCAAATAATTGTAGTTGGTTTGTTGAGGAGGACATGGTTGTGAAATAGTTTTTGGATTTTGAGATCATCAACCAAACCCATAAAGGGTGAGTTCCAATCATCTATATAATTCTTGTGTGTCATTTCACATGTTTTTTATTTGACAATATTTC
>JARHVA010001673.1:2400000-2407500 GCA_037957365.1 Torreya grandis
ACTTGATTCCACCATGGGAAGAACTCTCCAAGCTTCACATAGCTCTCCTCTCAATTCTCCACTTAACAATACAGCCCATGAGTCTATTATATAGATCTCATGCATACACAAATTAGACTTGCCACTCAAGGCTTCGAACAAGCCTTTAACATGCAAACTCTGCGTTCACTTAACTGACTGTTCGTCAATAGCAGTTCAGAACACCACAGGCGACCAACGTCGGTCCCTGTCTTCCTGGAGGTGACCGACGCCAGCCAATCTTCTGTCGATGCCGGTTTCCCTTCTACGTCCCCTGACCGTCGTCGGTGTGGCCTGCCGACGCCGGCGACTGCACACGCTAGAAACCCTCCTGTTTGCCTTAAGGTGTAGCTTTTAGCTCCACACCCTAACAATTTGTATTAAGACAACCAAAATAAAATACTCATACATAATAATTGTTATTATTCACAATAACAAATATAACCACCTTGTTAAATTGTGTAATTTAAAAAACTAATTAAAAAATAATTACACCCCAAAACATGATAAACATCATTAATTAACCCATTTTGAACATCAAATATTTTTGAACCATCAGCATATATATATATATATATATATATATATATATATATATATATATATATATATATATATATATATATATAATTAAAAACAAAAATAAAATTATCTTCTACATTAAAAAAGTAAAAAAATAAGAAGGTACCCTTGGTCATATGATGGGAACATTGAGATGTAAAGATTGAAAAGTGACATGAAAAACATTATTATGTTTCTTATTATTAATAAATGTATTTCATCGACCATGATTCAATTTTAAAAATATGTTTTTGAATTTATTATAAAGATATTTTAATCCTTAGAAACACTCAATATCATGATATTTTAGTTTTTTATCATAAGTGCAAGACTTATACTTCCCATTGTCTTCATTATTATGGTTCTCTTAGTCATCAACATTCTCATTAATTTAATGCATGTAAATGAATTTCTTGTTTACATTACCTTGGGTGATGTATCCTTTCTTTTGAGTTCCAATTTATCAATTCTTAATGAGATTTATTTTTTATTTAGCAAATATTGTACAAATATCATCAAATGTAAGATTGTCTACATTCTTCTTCATCAAAGTCCACATATTAAGAAAGTGTGAATGAAACATATTATAAGGAGAATTAATATTTAAAACAATAAACTTGAAGAAATTATTAATCCTTTTTATGATTTTCTCCATACCCTTTTATAACTAAAGATCTTTTATTTAGTCTAGATAATCCTTGATTTGACCAAACTATAAAAGACATATGTCAAAAGCTCTTGCTAAAGTGAGATAACTATGCTTGATTAAAATTATTAACATTTATGTATTTGAAATTATCATTAGATTATTTATATCCTTTTCTCCATGAATGTGATACTTGAGCTCCTCAACAAAATACAAACTCATAACCCAAAATCCTCATCCAAAATATTTTATAACTTCAATGTTATACCCATATTTCTTAGATTAGTCTCAACTCCATTTTTGATATGTTGCAAACCATTACTTTTCATCAACTCATCTATATATTATTTTTAAAGGCTATAAATTTTCCCACTAAGTATACTAATGCCTAAAATGGAGGCGATTATTCAAGGCATTGAAAATAAATTGAGATGTTTTCAAAACATCAAATATTTACCACCAAAAACCTATAGATCGTGAAAATGCATTCATAATTTGCATGGGAAAAAGAGGAATCTATGTACCCATATCTAATTCCTCTTTTTTCACCCAAAACCAAAATTTGAAATTTGGAAAACTAAAAATATATAAAAATGGGAATTCCCCTACAAATTTTGTGTGGCATTAACCATTTTTTAAGGTTTTTCTAATGTACTTTCATCACCCATTCTCTTGAATTTTGATTTTAATCTATTTTTTATTAGGATACTAATAAAGAATTTCTTGTGATATCAATTAGTATAATTAGATAAAATAATTCTAATTTTAGGCCAATAAAAATAATTACACATTTTTCTCATACAAGCTAGTCAAAAACCCACTCACACTACCAACTTGATTCTAATTATACTTCCATGTAAGTAAAACATTAATTGTCATGTATCACCATAAGCCCCATAACTCACAATATGGGGTTCATTCACTTAAAATGGAAGGGGTGATATTCAAGCGTAACACCTCCCCACTTCAAGGCAAGTGGCATTGTTGATGTACTAATAACAATGTTTGCACACCAAAGAGGTGTACAAACATATAAAGGGGCCACCAAAATTTGTCACCATAAACACAACACTCCTCCTAGCACCACCACCCATAGGCCATAGGTCATTTTCTATCACTCTTGATCTTACCAAAACATGTGAAAAACACTTAGTGCTTCTCCTAAAAAAATGAATTTGAATGTTTATAATATGGAGATTAAACATAAAAGATTATTTTGAGGGGTCTAATGAAAGAAAAATATTATGTGAAAAAATAGCATTAACAAATGCACTTTTATCATAAAATTTATGTAGAAAGCCTATGATTTGATGGTTTTACATGGAAAACCCCTAATTTAGTTATGCCTTTGGAAAATAAAAGGGTTGTTATTTTTTTATTTTTTTAAAATTATAAAACCTTCTCACATGAACTAACCATTAGCACCAACAATTGTCACTAAAATTGTAATAAAAATAAGAAACTAATGAATCATCTACAAACTTCTTAAAAATCATAAATTCAAGCTCGTGAAATAAACTAAAGTTACACACCTTTGAGGAAGAGGTAAAATATAATTTCTATAACCATATATATATCACCAAGACCCCATACACTTTTAATATCTAGGATAAAATGTGAGGAAACTTACCCATATGCTCTAAACCAAGCTATAATACAATATTCAATCAATCAAATTAAATAAGTGACCAATCAAATTAAAGAATCTTTAGTGGAAAAACACAATAGGACAATAATTTATGAACATACCAATATATATAAAATATACCTATTATAAAGTAGAGAATAATAAGTAGTAAAAATTGAATTTTAAATAAGGTATACATCTTATGTATATACAAACAATTTTTTCCTAACCTTAGTACTAATGTGGATTGGGATTTCATGTGGGTATACATTCTAAATATCTTAATATGTGTTTACACATGAATATACCAACCGAAAAAAATGAAATCCAAGGATACATAACTTTTGCACAAGATTGTAACTCATTAGGTCCTAGAGTAATATCTCCAATGATAACAATAAATTGACATTATAAGGGAATTTATAAGTTGATTTACACTAAGTTAATACTTACACCAAAAAATTTAGCTCCAATATACAAGTAATTAAAATTGTAAGTGCTTATAAATGACTCTAAAATAGCTTCATATTTAAATCAAAACTTTATGACAACCTTATTGCAAATTTTTCATTCATTTTTCCTTTCAAAACTGATAATTACATTTTTAAACCACCAAGAACTCTAACAACTAATTTTTCATCAATCAATAATAAATCATGGAGCTGAATTAAAATATTATACATCTCATTTTATCTATTATTTGAAATGTATCATTCTTTAAAAAAATACTTAAAATTTTAAAAATCATATTAACAATGTTTTTAGCTCACATTAAAACATAGTAATAGAAAGACACAATAAATTTTATTCCCCAATATTATTAAAAAAATATTACTATAAATATCAAGATATTTTATTTCCCAAGTTATAGATATGGAAAATAAATATTTATATCGATATTGTTATGTAATAAGAGGTGTAATGTTATCCAACTAGCCCCATGGTATTTTGATATACATGGAGGCTATCGATATACCAACACGTGGTGCACATAACTAATGGATCATTATATTGAGTCAAAAGTATTATTTGTATTGTATAAAGTGTAGGTTAAGGTTTTACCCTACCCTAGTGTTATTGGATGAGATATTATAAATAAGGAGTCATTAAAAACATTTCAAATCAAGTAATTAAGGATCAACTTGGTACTACAAGTGGATTGGCATAACAACTTTGGTTCCCATAACATAAATCTTATGGAGTGATTCCATTCTTAATAAATATTTTATGGTGTTTCCCTATCTCAGTGGTATTTCTTTTATTATTCTAAATATAGTGAATATTAGGGGAAATTATCCCACCAAACATCACTTATGCATGTGATTTATGTTGTGTTTTACATTATTTTTTCATTTCAGGTATTTGGATCTTAACTATTGTATCACAATAGTGATTTAAGTAGTGGCAGAAGTGATTAAGGTGGATTGTGATATATTGTAGTTTTTTTTCAAAAATTTAAGTCAAATTTAACTAGCTCATTTTCACACCTTGATCATTAGACTTAAACAAAGCCACCACCATATGAAAATAATTTTTTAGAGCTTTCTAAAAAGTGATGACAATATAAATGCTAAAAAATATCAAGGGAATGGTGACTTATTGAATTTGGGCTTCCAGAATAGTTGTAATTTCAAATTTGTAATAGGAAACCATAGTAGCAAAGGCAAAAATATTCATATCTTTAATTAGAGGTTTAAGAAAATAATTTAAAGGAGTCACATGTACATGGTTTGAGACCAATGTCTATGAATATTTGAAACTCACCACAGATGGTTATGCATTGCACTCTAATTTTTATGCTTTAGCTCTAGATAGTTTGGATATTGTTCTTAAGCATACTTGGCTAGAGACTTTGTGAAATTTTAATATTGATGTGACAAATAATTTTTTGAATATTTGGTGTAAGATAAATAATACCACATTATAGGATATCATATATTCAAATAAATAAATAAAATCACATGAAGAATCTAAAAATGATCATAAGGGAAAAATCAAAGAAGAGCATACCAAAGAAATTCAAAAAAAGTGCAAGGAAGTAGTTGAATAAGAGCACATGGAAGAGTTTCAAGTAAATAATAAATAGTAGTTTGAAGTAAATAATGACATGGACACATGTATTCTTGAAGAAAGTTGAAACCATTTATATGCACATGATAGACTAAACTATAATTATCCTCTTTCTCTCAATAGACTAGGACTTGAATAAGGTCATAACAATAGAGTTTGTGTATACTTTGAATTTGATTAGGGACCTATAATAACCATATACCTATAAGAGGGTAATATACACTCAAATTTTAAGAGGGAAGAGTTCTGATTCATAATCATATGACATGGGGTATAGCTCTCACTAGGGCTTAATGTAGAAAAATGGTTATAACAATGATAATAAAAGGGTGAATGAAGGATATAATAAGGATATTGCATGCAAAGAATTGAATAATGAGGGTAACCTAATCAAAGATAATTATAAGTACTAAACTAATAAAAAGATAAGTGGTGTAATGGTCAACCAATGGGAAATCTATGTAACCTAAGGTGATAATGACAAACCTAAACAACTTTGTATCTATACCATTTTATTTGATATAAGGAAGAACATAGGAAAGGATAAAATCATACATTCACAATATCAATGAGCAAGAAATATCTAATCTACTAAGTAAATAAATGAAAGAGATTAGGTGCAAAGATACTTACTTTGATGTGGACCAATCGACCCCCCAATCCCCCTCTTTTGCTCAAGTGGTACTTTGCAAGAGATTTTATAGGTTAAAGACCTCAAATGGTAATATGAATCCCTAAATATCCTTAGTTTAGGACTCTAAAGTCTAGTTGTACCTTCTCAATTTGAATCCTCTTATTGAGCTTCAAAGACCATAAAAGTAATAGACCTCCAAGATAACACTCCAAACTTCTAACTCCTCCAAATACTACCTAGGAGTATAAATCTGAGTGCAAGCAAAGAAAATGAGTGTGTTACATATTTTTGGAATGAAATATGACAATTATATATATGGATCTAATACTCAAAACTAACTATGAACTCTAAGTCTATAGTATCATCCAGGCTGATACAGTCAAAAGTATATTGGTTCAGATAGTACTATATCATACAGGCTAATACAATACAAAATATAGAATACATACTCATAATTATATCAACTAGTATGATATGGTACAATGAAGACAAGTATGAAACAAACTATATCTTCTTGGCTGAGATAGTAGGATATAGATTAGATAGCAAAGTTTATATAGAAAGTAGAGAAATAGGTAAGACAAAGACATACTCAAAGGAGGTCAAACTGATAGTAATGAAGGTATGATAGAATAATATGTAAACATCTCTCACAAAGTGCCATGAGTTAATCCCACCCCATTCCTCATGCACCGTTGAAGGCATGCACTCAGAGATATTGATGCACCAACATTCCTCTAGAAGAGAAAGTGTCAATAAAGTGTAAAACTAAAAATATCATTTGTATACATATGCCCCACCTAAATTTCATCATGTGTGCCAATAATGTATTGTGGATGGTGCTTTGGGAGATATACATAGTAATACAAAAAAACATAACTAACAATAATTGCTAAAATAACTATTGATAGATGAATAACTAAAAGTACTATATGCATACCTTAACTTACATTTCCAAAAAAATATTGAATTCAAGTATCTTATCCTTGATCATGGAAGGTGTAGTAACTGCATTTGAGAAACTTGAAGGATAAAAGGTTAAAAATGGATAAAACTAATACACACATACATAGGATTGTCCATAAATGGATGTAAAAAGAAAAACTCTCAGAAATGATTGATAACTTGAAAATTTTGTCAATCCAAGATAGATAAAGCTAGTTTAGAACCAAAATATCCAAAGAAGTAGAAAAAGACTATGGAAAAATAGTAAGCCAAAATGCCTAAGCTACTTACAACTGAAGAACCTAGAAACACATCAAAAGTAAGATAAGTGACAATAAAAATAAAACAAAGGATACAAAGCCATCACATGATAGTAAAAACATCTATGTAAGAGAATTAACAAACCAAACTCAAACAAATATGTGGAAAAGGTAGAAATAGAAACATGAAGGCATGAAGACATGAATGGGAGAAATGGTACCAGATGAAAAAGAGTGAATATAAAACTCAATGTCATAATAATAACTAAGATAGTTCCTATACATATAATTCAATGACCAAGAGAGAATCTCATAATAACTCAAACATTTAGATTCTTCTCTAAAAATAGAAAGGCTATAACTATCATAATGCTACCATGTTTTAAATAAAATGAAGAATAGGAAATATATAATATGGGAGGGAATTATAAACAAACATGTTTATCAAGTAGTAAAATGGAAGGAGGAAAAAATGGTTGTCACCAAGGTTAAAACATGGTATTTATTGGAATAATACAAATAAAATTGGTAAGACTAAAAAATTTCAACATTGATGGCCTTAGAGATCCCTACCTAGAAAACATAAGCTTAGGCTAACTAGTGAAGTATAAATGTCATCCTATGAAGGCTAACATGCATGAAAAATAAAAGGGAACATACCTTCTCAAAATGTGTTCCCCACTCCTTAGGACCCCTTATAGAGTTATCAAGCTATTGTGAAGATTACGTACGTATATAA